>JAODAL010039446.1:0-37989 GCA_025379985.1 Phyllomedusa bahiana | reverse complement strand
TTAAAAAAAGCATGTTCATCCCTCCATAGATTCACATGGAAAAGCTGCAAATTATCAGCCTTGGATTTCTGCCTCAGATTTCTGTTAAAATAAATGTTATGTTGGCCCCGCAGTTCAGAATTTTAAATATTCCTTCCCTTGGCTCTTGGAAAATTTTGATGAAAAAATGTAAAAAAAACCCAAACTTGATCTTAAAGGGGTTTTGCCATGAAGTAAAATTGATGTGGAAAGTTTGAAAATTAAATAAACATTTTCACCATTCATTATTATTAAAAAATTCTGCACCTTTTTTTTTTAGTGCCCTTTAGTGATCCATTGTTTACCCGTCTCCATGGATACGCCAAAGGGTGGAGCAACTCGTCCTGGCCGCACGCCAGACATCCCCTCTCCTCTAGGCAGCTACGGTGTTAAACCCCCAGGTGCTGTCATTCTATCTGTCCTTTGGAAGTTAGAAAAAAGTCAAACATGCAATAAAAAAAGAACCTCAATGAGGTCTGTGCATTGAAAAAGGGGGGGAAAAAAAACCCGGGTTTAATTTCTGCAGGGATTTAAACCCAAGGACCCTTGTGCTAAAAAGCAAAACTGTTACTTCTGATTCAGTGTAGCTATTTAAAATTCTATACATAAACAGACCTTTCTTTGATAAGGGGAAAGGCCTGGTGATGTCTCCTGCTGGTCACATATATGCAATCAAACAAATCCCACCCCCCCCTTCTGAGCACCAGAGCAAAAGGTGGATACAGGAGGTTAAATGAGTTTGGGGAAAAAAAATCCCTTTAAAAATAAAAAATGAGAGAGAAAAAGAAGAAGTGCCGGGGTAGGACTAGAGAGGGAAACCCCTGGTGATGCCATCCTGTGGGTACATGATATGCAATTCAAACAACCCAACCCCCCCCTTCTGAACACAGAGCGAATGGGGAGGTATGAAAGGGGAATCGGGCAAAACCCCTTTTTAAGTAAAACAATATAGTGACCGTAAAGGGGGTATCCTGTGTCATAAAGTGATGGCATCTGGGACCAAGCCCAGTCCTGAAAATGAAGAAGCTGTGTAACGTTGTGCTATGAGATGGGGGCAGTGGGGGGAAAAACTTTAGAATTGGGCCTCGCGGCCTTACTCAGGAATCATAGCTTGTTTGTAAAAAGACAACATTTGAGCCAATTTTTTCAATTCTTCCTCAGGAAATAGCCTCTCACATCTACTATCCAAGTCATGTGGTCAATAGGCCCTAAGGGTGCTTGTTAAAGGGTGGGTTCATAAAGGGATTGTTTTTTATTTTAAAGATCCTCAAAAAACAAGTCACTTTGTAATACACTCACCGGCACTTTATTGGTCCCCACCTGTCCAATGCTCGTTAACACTTAATTCAAATCAGTCAATCACTGGCGGCAATCGTGCATTTAGGCATGTAGCATGGTCAAGAAATCTCCGATTCAAAAAGGGAGCTCAGTAGGGGGAAGAAAGGTATTTGAGTGCCTTTGAACGTGGAGGGTTTGTTGGTGTCAAAGGGGGCTGGTCTAGTATTTCCGAAACTGTGATCTCCTGGATTTTCACGCAAAAAACCATCTTCTAGGTTTCAGAGAATGGTCCAAAAAAAAAAAAAACACCCATGAGGGCGTCCTGGGGGCGGAAATCCTTTTGAGCCAGAGGTCAAAGGAAATGGGCAGAGGTTTTCGAGCTGATAGAAGGCAACAGGGACTAAAATTAGCCCCCCGTTAAAACCAAAGGTAGGCAGAAGAGCATCTCTAACCACGTACGGCGAATTTTTGGGCAGATGGGTACAGCAGAAAGACCACAGGGGCCACTCCTTCAGCTAAAAAACGGGAAAGAGGCTCAATTTCCCCAAGTTCAAATTGGGAAGTAAAGATGGAAAACGTTCCGGGTCTGATGAGTCTCGATTTCTCTGCAAAATTGGGGATGGTAGGGTCGAATTTGGCGTCAAAAACAGAAAGCAGGGATCCATCCTGCCTTGTATCAAGGGTTTTCAGCTGGTGGGGTGGGTGTTTTGGTGTGGGGAATATTTTCTTGGCACTCTTTGGGCCCTTGGTACCAATTGAGCATTGTGAAACCCCTTTGGGAATCTTTGCCACGAAAATTGAGGCCAGTTTTGAAAGGGAAAAGGGGGGGCCAACCCTTATAGCATGGGGTACCTAATAAATGGCCCGGGGAGTGTAATTTTCCATTAACAGTGTCCACCCTTTCCTAGATATCCCCTCTTTTTTGGGGTGCATTACCTCCTCGGGTTGCTTAGCTACGACCTGTTCATCTTTGATAGGCTGCCACCCTGGTCGCTTAGTACAGACCTGTTTTTATCTTTCCTATAGGCTGCTGCATGGTTGCTATAGTACAGACCTGGTTTTGGCCCGCCTAGAGAGCCGTAACCCCCACCCCCAAATTTAAAATGAAATCAAGAAAACAGGACTGAGGGAAGAGAATCAAATTTGTGGGGAAAAAACCCCTTTAAACATTCTTATAGCCGTGAGTTCGAAAACTTTCCCGTCCCGTCACCCTGATTTGCTTTGTGTACGTTTCTTTCTTCTGACTGTAAGAGACTTGAGATCTGCCCCTGGAATGCCTACGTTTCCCACCCAAGAATGCTAATTTTTCGGTCTGAGTTTGCATAATCTCTGACCCTTTTGCACCCTGGTTTGTGCAAAACAAGCAGATTGTGGAGATTTAGGGAGTATGACTTAGTCACTGGTTTTGTGTTCTCTACCAGAATCTTTTCTTCTTTTCCAGGTGGTGTCTCTTATTCCCAGGTGCTGAAATTAATCTTTCTTCCACCCTCTTCGGGGCTGTGGTTTTCTTGTGGTGTGGGGGGGGCGCTTGCCTGGACCATGGCCGACTTAAGCCCAGGACAACCTTTCTGGAACAAGCAGATTATTTCTAGCAGAAACAATTGAGAATTTACTACTGCCCAAAAGGCCATCTCTAAAAGACTCTGCCCTTCCCTTTTTCGGGTTCCCCGTTTTAGGCGAAATAAAGTACCCGTCCTATATGGGGCAAAAAAACATACAATTTTACGAAATACAGTTATTTTTTTGTCAGTATAAAAGGTAAAATGCAGAAAATCATAGAAATATATATTTTTATTGTGAATAGATAGATAGAAGAATTTGGGGTTGATAGATAGTGATATGGGGTAGTATAGTAGTAGATAGATAGATAGATCAGAATAGAAATAGAAAAGGGGTAGATAGATAGATAGATAGTAGACAACATACATATGGCCACCTTAGTAGTGTGGTCCCCACATATGCCTTAATTTAGTCATGTTGACATCATGAGACAACCCTTTTTATTCAGACTGTGCTTATATACAATACTGAGAAAATAACCTAAATATCATGTTTATCTGTTGTTCATATAATTTTGTCCCTAAAATATCCTTTTTTTACAGACATAAGATATAATATTGAATTCACTATTTCACTATCAATGATGAAATGGAGGATTTAATCTCCAGAGCGCTCGCTTTAACTGCGTCTGTCCAGAGACCGCTATCCTGACAGATTGACAGAGCAGGTTAATAAGTGCTTTCCACTTCTCCTACAGGCTAATTAAATATTAATCTACTTGGTGAGGTCAGCAAAAATAACAAACAATTGGCAGAGTGAAATTTGTTTAATTAATTCTCCTGCGGAGGTCTCAAACACATCACTTTCCCCTGACACGGCAATGGCTGAGCTGCTGCAGCCTAGTCTGACTGGAGGCTGAATGATGCAGGATAGAACAGAGCGCCTAACAGAAAGGAGAGTGTGGATATAACACATAGAACCAAGAATGAATTATAAGTATTTGGGTTAAAGGGAATGGACAAAATTAGAAAAACATGGCTGCTTTCTCCCAGAAACAGCACCACACCTGTCCTCAGGCTGTGAGCGTTATTCCAGCTCAATCCCAATGACGTCAGAGTTACAATACCAGACACAACCCCTGGGTACATGTGGTGCTGTTGCTAGAGTAAACCAACTATATTACTTTTTTAGGGTACGGTATTGGAGGTGGCGGAGACTGGTATCTAACCTCCCCCATGCTGCTCCATTCACCAATGCAGTCGCTGAAAGTCCTCTCCCTCTCCAGGGTAGAATTATAAAAAGTTCAAAAGCACCATGTATGGACCCTACTCCTGAGCCCACTCCATGCATAATTGCACCCTAGGAGACCACCTGCCTCTGCCTACCCATCGTCCTGGACCTGGGGTATGTTTATACCAGAACAGTCCATCGAAGATTTTCTGTAGCAGCCACCAGAATAAGGCCCCATGCAAATAGTTTGACTCTTTTTTTCTCCATATTTCTCTCTATATTACTTAGAAAACCAAAGTGAACACCTTTAGCAGATGATTTAAGTCTAACCTAAATTAGTACTTTGACATTTAAATGGAGCTGAAAGCTGGGATTGCAATGAAACTTGGAGAGCAGAATTCTGTGCGGTAGTCATTATCATCTGTGACCCAAGAAAACCATGGTAATTGAATAACTTTAGTTTCTTACAATGAGGCTCAAACATGATTTTGTCCCTTACAGATGTATAAGGCAAAGTCCCAAATGCATTGGACAAAAAATGGGCGAAAGTCGATTTTTTTCCGATGCGCGACTGCAGTTTTTGTCACTTTTGCGCAAAAACCTTGGTCGGCTCTGTTTTTTTTGCCATCGGCCGTAAAATTGATTGTATGGAAAGCAACTAAAAGCTTGTATTATATAACATATTGTTTAATACACCGACGCCAGAAGACGAGCAGAGAAAAAACGACCTGGGTAGACTACAGGTCCTTTTATCTATTATTGTCAATGGGCTGGCTGAACGATCGTCTTTTCGGCGGTATTAGAATACTAAAACCACCGAAAATACGATCGTTTTGCCTAACTGTACCGTGTGTGATTATTGTCTAACTGGGTATGAGTGGACTGATTTGCATTATCTTGAAGGTTTTATAATTGCCATTGGTTTGATTTGGATGTTTACGTTTTGGCAGGCGTATTGTATTGTAAGAGTTAAGAAAATTAGCCCCCTTTATGCCTGTTAACTACAGGCAGTCCCTGACTTACACCGTTCTGACTTACATTCGTCCCCTAGTTAGAAACGGAGACTTATGAGGCATGCTGGCACTTGTAGTTCCATGTTCCATTGCAGATAGTAGCTGTGGAACGACAAGTTCCAGCATGCCAAAGCAGCACATAAGGTGAAAATGAAGTGAAATCTTCTTAACAGGGGCACAGACAACAAAACAAATGTATAAACCCTTCCCTGCACTATCTGAAACAAAAAAAAACCTTTTATGCTGGAGTCACATTTAATAAATCTACCTGTTCCGACTTACATACAAATTCAACTTAAAAACAAACCTACAGTCCCTATCCCGTTCATAACCTGGGGACTGCCTGTAATTGGTTAAAAGAACCTTGCACAGGGGAAGAGTTTCTAATATGCTAATAACTCATGGGCTTTGTGCCTCACTCCTTATCTATTTTTGTGTGAACTTCTATGAAAACGGTCTGGGGGTTTTATCCTGAGAGATAAAGTAGATTATTATTTATTTATTTTAAAGCACCATTAATTCCGGGGTGCAGTACATTCGTGGGGCGGGGGAGGGTGGTTACATACATAACATGTGTCAAGCAAGAACAGTGATGATAAATGACTAACAACTGGCACAGAGGAAGAGAGGACCCTGCCCGCGAAGGCTTATGATCTACAATAGAGGAGGAAAGAGACAGGAGGTGAGGGGCAGAATTGTTTGAGGGGCTGTGGGGGCTGTAGGGGCAGTGGGGTTATTGTAGGTTATAGGCTATTCTGAAGAGACTGCGGGAAGTATGCGAAGTCTTGGAAAGTCTTGGAGATCCTTGTGTGAGGAGCTGACATGGGAAGAGCAGAGAAGAAGATCCTGTGAGGAGCGGAGGTTGCGTGAGCGGAGGTATCTAGAGATAAAGGCAGATATATGTGGAGGGGAGAGGTCATGGAGAACCTTGTAGGTCATGGTTAGTGACGTGAACTGAATTTGCTGGGCAATGGGTAGCCAGTGACGTTATTGGCAGAGCGGAGAGGTAGAAGAATGATGAGGAGAGAGGTAGATAAGATGGGTAGCAGAGTTGAGGATAGTTTGAAGGGGAACAAGAGTGCTAGACAGGAGGCCACAGACATGAATGTTGCAGTAGTCTAGGTGGTAGATGACAAGGGCATGAACTAGCATTTTTATAATGTTGAAGCTAAGGAATGAGCGGATTTGAGAGCTATGTTTCGGGTGATGGTGGCAGGAGGTGGTCAGGGCTTGTGTGGTTTGAAGGATAAGGAAGTGTCAAAGGTTATCCCAAGGTAATGGATTTGCGGGACCTGTGAGAGTGTAGAGCCATTGACTGTGATAGAGATATCAGGTGGGGTAATAGAATGGGACGGTGGAAAGGTGATGAAGTCAGTTTTCTCCACATATAGTTTTAGGAGACGGGAGGAGAAGAAGGAGGATATGGACGACAGACAGTCTGGGATCCAGGAGAGCAGAGAGTTAATATTTGGGCTGAAGTTGTAAAGTTGGGTGTCGTCAGTATACTGGTAATACTGAAAGCCATGTGATACTATGAGCTGACCTAGACCAAAAGTGTAGATAGAGAAGAAGAGGAGAACCCAGGACTGCCCCTGAGGGACACCAACAGAGAGCAGACTAGAGGAGGAGTTGGGGCGAGTGTGAGAGACACTGAATATTCGATCAGTGAGGTATGAGGAGATCCAGGAAAAGGCCACGTCCATGATGCCGAGGGACGAGAGGATTTGTCACAGGAGGGAATGGTTAACTGCTGTGCCTTTCTGCACAAAAAAAGCATCCAAAAACATGCTAAAAATGCACCAAAAGTGCTCCGTCTGAAAGCACCCTAAAGCTGGCTATAAGAGTAATCAGTTTTCACTTGATTATGAAAAACATATAAAAAATTAGCAATGGTTACAATCATGAATAAAAATTTTTTTGTCCATTTAGAATAGTAGATGGTTATATGAGACAGATGCTATCAAACCACTCAGTCGCCCAATAGGGTTAGTGACCATCTAAACCACATAAATAATCAGAGTCAACGACTAATGATAAAACCAGGAAATGTTTCCATTCACGGCACAGCTCATTAGCTATAATTATTATCATCTAATTGGCACTCATGTAAGGTTTATGTGTTTTGTTTTCACACAGCGCAGTTTTGGTGCAGTTTTAACTGCGCTCCAATTAAACTGCCTTTATTACCAGCAAGCTTCTTTCACTTATCTAAACTGTTTGGAAAGTAAGTAATCAATTAGTAAAATGGCGAAAGGGGGGCGATTTGAACTTTTAATAGTTTTTATTTTTTTTACACTTTCAAACTTTTTTAAAACATTTTTTTACTTTAACTTTGAGTCCCCTTAGGGCACTTCACCACTAGGGGACGTGATCATTTATACAGCCTATTGCATTGTATAGACAATGCTTTAGGGTGTACAAAGATGGCGGTTTCCCCACTTCCGGCCTGGGGCAGGTAGTGGGGAAATTGAAAACATGGCAGTGATGGAAGCCGCTGACGTCCCGATCACAGTGAGGAAAGGTGCACGGCACCGTTTCTCATTGATTTAGACGCTGCGGCGTCTAAGGCGGTGCCCCTCCCCTCCCCCACCCCCCTGCTTTACCTACTGGATGTTAGCTGAAATTAGTCAATTAGGTGTGCCCAATCCTTCCTTCTTAGGGTAGAGGCCATCCATCTCCACTAGTGGGAATGATAGGAGATATGGAAACATTGAAGCGTGCCCATCCAGTGATTTTTCCTGTTCTTGGGAGCAGTTGATCCCAATCTATCATGTATTTATGGCATATCCAATTGCCAGACATGTAAGTATACAGTAATCCTATTGAACAGGAGGTCTGACCTGTGTAACCTCTATATCTGCATGTTGGCATGTGGGTTCCCTGTTATTGTGCCAGTGTATATGCTGTCTTAGATGTTTCGCTATTTAAAGGACTAATTGTGAGATTTTTGAGCATAGCTCTTCATTACTGCTAATAAGAACCCCAGAGTACAAGGTTTGATTAATTATCTTTATTAATGGCCTGTTTAACAAATCTTCTTGATGTGCAGAGATAATAGGTATTAGCGGATCCACTGGAATAACTGAATGCATGAGTTTCTTTACTGGGGAGGGAGGTGGCAATCAGGGCAGTTTCTCGGGACACTAGACTAACAAAAATCATAAAAATTCACCTACTCACCACTTCCATCCCTGGTACACTCCAATAGTCACGCTCCCAGATATAAAAGTATGGCAGCAGCTAAAATATTACCTTTTCCTATTATAACTAACTTCTAACCTGTGTCTTGCGCCTGTGTGGTTGGGTGGATTGGTGACCTTTGGGGTTGTTTTTGCCCACTTGCACAGGTACTCATAAGCATGGGTCAGAAATGAGTTATAAGGGTTAGACGAGATTTGTTGTGCATATACACTCCAAACTCGCTAGTAATAGATGGCACAGTAAAGAAAATGCATATGGCTGCAGGAGAATTAGATCATCCTGTTATCTGCACTCATAGCTAGGCTATATTTGTAATTGCCCTCTATTGTTGTGCTTTCAGGTTAAAGTCAAATTCCACTCGAATTTCAGTGATTTGATTCAGGTCAGCCAGAGTCGAAGGCCAGTAGAATTTTTCTCGAGACCATCTGGGGCACAGTTAGGGCACCCCATGTTTAGGGTTAGTACAACCCTAGCCTTAGAGCTAAAGGTAAGGTAAGAATTAGGGTTGGACTAATCCTGGCCTTAACCCTGTCCCACATATGCTTCAGGTGTATTCCAGATGTGCCCTATTGATGGTACTCCCATGCAATTTGGAGGCATTGGGCTTCTCTAGATATAGAGACCAGGGAATACATACAGAATTTTTTCCTCTTAGTGGGATTTCGAGTTAAGGACATCCCAAACTCAAATATGTTGACGATTTGGGCTGAAATGCTGTTAAACTGAAAAGACAGCTATTCAAGCAAGACTCATTGCCACATTTATCCCTGTAACTCATTTGACCACCAGGGAACCTGAGTCATTGGAAAGAAGGGAGGGTTCCAGCAAAGTAATTATTACTTCTTCTGTATCCCATGTGTGGATCATATGACAATGTGGGGTAAAGGCAAGAGGTGGAAGATGCAAGCAGTAGGTAAGAATGCCTCTAATCCGAGGGGCTTAGAGCAATGGATCAGTCATTGAATAGTATGGAATTAATGCATTTTTTAAACAGATTTGGATTATAGAAAATGTATCAGGAAGCGGTTTTCTGGGAGATCCATTTATTCCCCACCTACCTCCAATAAAGCTGTGGCTAAAGGGTTTGTGACCCAACCAACTTGTCCAGCTGCCATTTTAGACCCACCTACAACCTGAGGCCACTTTTAGATTTTTTATGACCCTTTCAATTCCCAAATTACCCATGCCATCAGGTGACCATAACTATAAATCATACATTGTATTTGAGGATCCTGTTATATATTTTGCATTGGGGCCTATATGCTTTATCATACACCACCGACCAGAACCGATCAAGCTACACCTTGTTGTCAATGCCCTATTTTCATTACTTTTTTTTTATAATTAGATTTTTATTTTGAAAATGTTATGTTACACTCACAGTATACATGACACAGGTGTAATGTTGTTAAGATAAAACAGAACAAACATACATGAAACATAAAAAAGAAAAAAAGAAACAAAAGAACTGGCCATGACTACAATTCGTTACAGAGACAACGCATAACCCCCCTGTAGAAGTACACAAATTAATAGGTGCCACGAACTCACTATTAACCTATATAAAGCTGCACTTAGGTAAGATATTTGAAAGGCTTAGGCAGACATGGTAAAAGGGATGGGTCGAAATGACCAGCAGTAAGTAGGTTACATTACCGAAAATATCTAGAAGTGGTCCAATAGGACCATCTGGTCCTTAGTTTAGGGATAAGATGTGGAGGGATTGCTAAGCAGTTCTCGGCATGAAGTTGGGTGTTAAAGGGGTTGTCTCACTACATTGATTCATCTCACTTCTGTCCTGTTTTCTTGGTTTCATTTTGAATTCAGGGGCATGTTTACTGAGTTCTACTAGGCTGCAGTAGAAGCCAGCAAAAACAAAGAATTTATCCAGCAATCCAGTGGCCAGGGTAAAAATTAAAATAACAAACTTTTATTGTAGCATAAATAAAATGTACAAGACAGCATGCACAGGTATGAGAATCGGCGACGCGTTTCGGGGCATCACCCCTTCATCATAGTCTCTAAAATTCCAACACTAGCTGTAGATTATAATGTTTGTTTTCCAGAGATTCAAAAAATAATACACAAATATCTACCGGTTTTGTTGGAAGATGTAGAGTAGTTGCAAAAAAATCTCGTACTATCGGTGACTTGATTAGTCCTAATGTTTTTTGCTCTACTCCTGTTTCTGATAGTAATTGGTTAAGACATCAGGGCTATTATAAATGTGGAGCATACCCCTGTAAAACATGTCTTTTCTCTAAAGTCACTAAAAGGTTTGAATCACAAGGACGTCAGTATCAGATCAAAAATTCTTAAATTGTAACTCTGCATCCGTGGTATATATAGTGGAGTGTATCCAATGTCATCTCTATTACGTAGGGTCAACTACTCGTAAGTTTAAAATAAGAGTTTGTGAACATCTTAACTATATTAATAATCCGGGAACACGGAATATTTCCAATGCGGCCCGTCATTTTATTAATATGCATCAATCCAGTACTAAATCATTTCGTGCCTTCGCTATTGAAAAAATATCATTGAATAAACGCGGAGGCGATCCCATCTACTCGCTACGTAATCGGGAAGCCTATTGGATAGTGACCCTCAACACCCTCTGGCCAAAGGGTTTAAATATCCGTAATGAAATCCTATACCATTACTAATCTTGTATAATGTTAGCTACTTTTTTCAATGCAAGCTACTGTCCGTTTAGGTTCATATTTACATTGGATGTAAAAAATAAAAATTGGGATTCCCTCAGTTCTGATACTAATATGAGTTTATACTCATGTTACTATTTAAACATCCATTTGTCCCCATCGGCTAATTATGTGTACATGTCTATCTGCTTATGTTTCATTCTACCTTGTTGGTCTCTATGCTTCTGCTTTTATCTAATTTTATGTAATGTTTTTATGTTCCTTTTTCTTCGGTGTTTGCACTCTGCACCTTTTTGCATAGTTATGCTGCCACTCCGTGAATACCGCAGACTGAGGCGCTGTGAGGTTCTCGCGGATTCTGGCCCCGGCAGATCCCGCGC
Organism: Phyllomedusa bahiana; assembly: GCA_025379985.1. NCBI lineage: Eukaryota > Metazoa > Chordata > Amphibia > Anura > Hylidae > Phyllomedusa > Phyllomedusa bahiana. The sequence continues at coordinate 26,706 of JAODAL010039446.1, read as the reverse complement.
ATGCGCGGTACATGCAGCCGGGGTTCGGCTTCTGCGCAGGCGCCGGCGTCTTCCTTGCTTGCGGCGAGACCGGAGCTGAATGACATGACAGGCAGCAGTGTGTGTGTTAGTGCAACACAGGTGAGTTAGATTTAATTATATTATGATTTATATATAATATGTACTCACATTGAATGGGACAGGCTATGATGAAGGGGTGATGCCCCGAAACGCGTCGCCGACTCTCATACCTGGGCATGCTGTCTTGTATATTTTATTGATGCTACAATAAAAGTTTGTTATTTTAACTTTTACCCTGACCACTGGATTGCTGGATAAATTCTTTGTTTTTGGTCGCTTCTATTCCTCCTTGCCCGGAGGATCCGTGCAACCCATCTTCACAGCGGTGAGCTGAATCTACTTGCATGTGAGTTTCTGCATTAGAAGCCAGGTCTGTAGCTATAGCAACAAGTGCTGGCAGCCTATCAGGAGAGATCAAACAGGTCTGTAGCTATAGCGACCTGAGGAGCTGATGCAGCCCAAACAAGAGGGGATATCTCGGAATAGGTAGGACACTGTGAATGGACATATTTTGCAAAGTGACTTGTTTTTGCAAGATCTTTAACATAAAAGTAATCCTTGTAGTGAGACAACCACTTTAACCCTGCAAACAGCCTCTGAAATATGCAGGGGAGCAGAGTTCTTCCAGTTTAAGCCCATCACTGCTCTGGTAGCTATAAGGATATGGAAGAGCACGGTATGATGAGGGGTTGGAAAGCCTATTTTCATTTCATACACCCCAATAAGAACTAACATATCCTCTCCATTATCAGCCCTATCTCAGATTCAAACAGAACCTCGATCCGACAGACTCAAATTAATATCTTAAAAGTTGCTAAAAAAAATAAAGGCGGCATCAAGAATATCTGTAATTTATGAGATTTGCCCTTTTCAGAAAAGAGTCTAAATTACCTTTGAACATGGAAGAAACATAATGACTCAATTAGCAGCAAAGCATATTTACAATTTTTTCCATTTTTTTTTCTATTCTCAGGGACAATTAGCAAGGAGCATTTGATACTTTTCACCCTTGAGCCCTGCTTAATTCATGGACAACATATACAGGCGATGGCGAGTGTGTTTTGGGATTAAATCTACACTTTTAATGAATATAGAATATTTTTTTCTGAGGATCAGTTGGAGAATGTTGGTTTAGATGGAGGGAACCTTGGGGAGGGTGTGTGCCGAGTCTTCCTGTGGGTTCCAGTGAGAAGTGTGCGATCATTTCTTATTTATCTGAGAGTGGCACTGGAAGGGTTTTCAAAGTGAGTATAAAGTAATTAGGAACTCCAACTGATGGATTGCACTAGAGGGACCTGTGGATTATTTATCACAAAGTCACTTGCTGGAAAGGTTAGAGGCTGAAAAGTAATTATTTTTTTCTCCTTTTTTTCTTTCTTTAAAGTCAAGAAATCAGCTGGGGAAAAGTCTTAAGCTGCCCCATGACTTGCTCTCTTTAACTTTTCTCCCGGTTTAAACAAATCAATATGTCCTGCAAAACGCCATAAGAGACAGTCGTCGTACAACATTCTTATTATCATGGCAACAGTTGTGTTTTGCTTCCTGCTCCATATTTACATATGCTACCTTATAATAACATGGAGGCTAAAAGGCCTTGTTCACACAGTGCAGTAGAAGTTCAGTTTTGGATGAAATTTGCAAAAAAAAAAAGACTAATTGGACCTAATTATACAGGATTAAAAAAACACTGATTTGTGTAGCACTGACATACTCTCTAGCATTGTACAGAGATTGTTGTTAATCACATTGGTTCATGTCCCCGTCGGAGGCTTACAATCTGAATTCAACTATCAGGATGTTGTTGGACTGGGGGTGGGATGGGGACCCATACAAACACTGGGGGAACATACAAGCTTCATGCAGATCTTGTCCTTTGTTCCGGATCACACCTAGGTAGGCTCAGACTGACCCACAGTGAAGCAGAGGAAACCCCTGGTGGGCCTTAGGCATGATAGAGCCTTAGGATAGTAGGCCCAGCCTAGAAAGGCTGAAAAAGAGAGGCAGAAAACAAGAGGCATGTTCAGTATGTGCAGTCATGTACAGGAGTTATTGAATGGGCCCCAAGAACCAACTCCACTGGTGGGCCCCAAGAATCAACTCCACTGATGGTCCCAAGAATCAACTCTACTGGTAATCCCCAAGAACCAAGTCCACTGGTGGGCCCCAAGAATCAACTCCACTGATGGGTCCCAAGAACCAACTCCACTGATGGGTCCCAAGAACCAACTCCACTGGTGGGCCCCAAGAACCAACTCCACTGGTGAGCCCCAAGAATCAACTCCACTGATGGGTCCCAAGACTCAACTCAACTGGTAGACCCCAAGAACCAACTCCACTGGTGAGCCCCAATAATCAACTCCACTGATGGGTCCCAAGAACCAACTCCACTGGTGGGCCCAAAAATCAACTCTAATGGTGGGCCCCAATAATCAACTCCACTGGTGGGGCCCAAGAATAAACTCCACTGGTGGGCCCCAACAATCAACTCAACTGGTGGGGCCCAAGAACCAACTCCACTGGTGGGCCCAAGAATCAATTCTACTGTTTGGGTCTCAAGAATCAACTCAACTGGTGGCCCCAAGCATTAACTTCAATGGCTGGCCTCAAGAATCATCTTCACTGGTGAGCACCAAGAATTCACTTCACTGGTGGGCCCCAATAATTAAATTTACTGGTGGACTCCAGGAACCTCAATCTGACACTGCAGCTAGGAAACCAGAGCTATAAGGGAACAGTGCTAACAACTGAGCCACATTGCTGCTCCATGGTACATTACTTCCAAAATTAGTTGTGTATGGTATTGCAGCCTCATTTACTGCAACTAAAAATAAACAACCCTCTGTAGAACCCAAGGATGATCATAGCTGGTCCGGGTAGTGTGTGCATAATACGGATACTAATACTAGCCCACTCTATTGCTGGATTCAACCCATGAACAATGTGACACTGTTTTTGGAAAGAAGAAGTCATCTTTTTCCAACTCCTTAAATATTTTCCTTTATATATATTTTTTTATTGGATTCAGTCCTAAAAAAGGGCACCAAAAACTGTGTATTTCAAACTCATCTTACAGCATACGAATGTCACAGCAAAGGGGTCTCAATTTGGGTAAAAAACAGACGACAGGGTCTATGTCTTTTTTATTTAGTTTTAGTGAGACAAACTGCACCATAATGGGCATGAAACAGGAAAAGAGGTTATTATGGTGAAGCAACCCCTGTAAGGAGGCTTTTAAAGATTGAACAGGTATTCCCATCTCAGACATATTTGGCATAATGACAGGATATGCCATAAATGTCTTTCTAGGAGCCACATCTAGGGTCAACTTACCCCTCCATCCTCATTCATGCTGCAGTGAACAGAGAGGTGGCCATACATGTGCTGCTCTTTCCATTCTCTTCTCAGTACAGTAAAGTGAGTGTGAGTTCCAAGTACAGCTCAGCATGAATGTGCAAATAAGGGTAAGGGGAACACCAGTCTCTAGATTGGTGCAGATCCCAAGATATGTTATGATGTATCATGTGGATTTGCCATAAATGTTTTAGATAAGAATACCCCTTCTATTTCCTTTATAACATTGACCTGTGAGCAGAGGCGTAACTTGAAGCTCCGGGGCCCTAGTGCAAAAAATTAATGGGCCCCCCAGCTACCATGTGCCACTTACAATACTGGTATCTCCTTATGTGGCAGAAGGGCTTTTGGGCCCCCTCAGGCTGCAGGGCCCGGTAGCGACTGCTACCTCTGCACCCCCTGTAGCTAAGCCTCTGCCTGTAAGTGGCCATGTTACTACATTAAAGCAATGTGCTAATGCAATTCTTCCATTGTTTCAATAAAAATTCTTAAAATTCAATAAACAATTCTCTTTGTTACTCTATGTTAAAGGGATTGTCTCACGATGATGTTTTAAAAGAGTCAGAGGCAGCTTCAGATTCACAGTTCCTCACTCTTACTGGTAAGACTGTAGTTGCCTCTATAGCAGTGATTAGTATATCAACTCCATATTCCCCGCTCTTCTAATCACACTGACATGCAAGTGATGCAATATATAGTGCAGAAGGCTACAGAGCTCAAAGTAAACAACCAAAAGCAGTAATCTGTTTGGTTGTTAGAGATAACACACTGTTCTCAAGCTGCTGTCCATTCTGGTGACTTCACTTCCTGATTTCTGTCTAATCAGGTAAGAAGTGCGGGACAGTAAATGGAGAAACCTGTGTGCACTCAGGGCTTATCTTATCTCCTGACCAAGGTAATATCAAAAGAGGAATGTATTTGGAAAAAAGTCTTCATTTAATGTTCCCTTCATATTGAGAGCTAATCTTTGTAGTGAGACAATCACTTTAAGTTTAATAAATTTAAGTTGCAGTATCACACATGATCTATAAAAAAGTGTGGCAATATTTCTGGAATAAAGCAGCCGTGTTTTTCTCACCCTATAGACCCTTGTCAATGAAGGTTTCAGATGGCAGTAATATGGCTACATTTAAGCAGTCATAAAATATCTACACATACACAACCCTCTATTAAACCCAAGGATGATCCTAAAGGGGTTGCTGCATTTGGGCCAGGGTGGTTGAAAAAAATAAAAAATCTAATACTTACATAGCTGTCCCCTCCGCTCCTGGTGAGTTGCGCCTCTTGGCTTCCGGGTTCTTATCCAGACAAAGAGGAGAGGCTCATGCTCCATTGTACGTTAACGGAGCACAAGCCCCTCCTCCGTGTCAAGATGAGAACCTGGAAGTGAAAGGAGCAAGTCATGAGAACAACAGGAGCCAGTTAGGTATTTTTTCAACCACTCTGGCCCCAATGCAACATTATTTTTTTTTTTAATGGACAACCCCTTTACCTGGTTCGGTATCTTGTGCAGAACAGGGACACTAAAATGTTTCACTGTATCTGTAACTATTAAACTGAGATAAAAAGTTACAACTGTGAAAGTATTAAGATTCAAATTTTTCAAACTTCTGACTTATTTGGAAAATCAATTAAAAAGACAGCAAATTGCAACGTTAATTCCACATGAAGAAAGTTGCAAGAACCATATTCCTATGTGTAAGGAAGATAGGATTATGTAGTATAAATTTTACATAGCCATTATCAGAGCTGACCTTGGAGTCAGTAAGAGGCAGTGGACCCTGGGTGTGATTTTGTGCCCCTGTCTCATAAAAGGGTGACATCTATAATAACCTTCTTTTGGTCATTTACAGTGAGCAGGAAAGAAACTATATTTTGATATTACTCCAGTGCTTAATAGGCTCCTGTGGGACATTTTCAGTGCACACAGAATTGCTAAATGCAGAATATTTAGAAGAAAAAAACATTTTATTAACTGTACATACATTAAATATTTTTGAGCATAATTAAACTCAATTTGGCCAATTAGGGGGTTGTGATAGAGCAGTCAAATAACACAGACATCAAAGAGAGCAGCACATTTGTTCTAGCTCAGTGTTATACTGAAAAGATTGGGTTCCTTTTTTCCCATACTGTGTCACGTCTCCTAGCTAGATTTCCCTTTACTTGGAGGCAGAGGCGTAACTTGAAGCTCCTAGGCCCTAGTGCAAAAAGTAAAATGCCCCCCATTTACCTCCCAGCTGCCATATTGCATAAAAAAATCCAGAACTGAATTTATAGTGTTTGTCTACAATAATTCTCACTTTATAGTGGGCCTGTGTGGACCTTAACCTCTTAAGAATGTGGCCTAGTTTGGTACTTTCTTGGCTATACTTAAAACTCCCACATGTTTAAATTCACTGTGACCCTGGCAAGAATGGGGATGGAGGGAGTGAACTGATATTTTTTGAATTTTCATCTCCACATTTTTAAAGCTATCACTTAATGACTTGTTTTTGTGGATTGAAATGTATTTTTTATAGCACCGTTTTGAAGTACATATAATATATTGTTTAATTTTGTTATTAGTTTTTTGGATGGGTAGGCGAAAAACAACCACATCACATCACAAAAAATTAGATTATCACTGAAAAGATAATTGATATCAATCATTTAAAGTCAAACCGAGAAACCCATATATTGTATGGATTACAAGGTTTAATACATTTGTGAGCCCTATAACAAATAAAAGACAGTCCTGGAGACCCCTTTAATTTTCAATGATATTCTCATTTTTTGAGATGCACTATTTTGCAATGTTTTTTTTTGTTTATTCTGTAGGTCATTACGATTTTTGCTATGCCAAATTTATACAGCTTTGCAATGTTTTTATACTATCACACAATAGTAGAACAGGTACTGCAAATTTAAAACATAAAGGTGGAGAGAAGTGCACCTTGTGCGGGTAAAACTTTTTACAGTTTAAAAGTTACGGTATTTTAACCACTCACCTGTTTAAGTTGTGCTGGAAATGGCACAACTCATTGAATCGCTTGAATGTTAATATCGATCCCCGAGGATCAGTGTCGAGCCGCCTTCTAGCCGCATACAACAGTGAACCTCCACAGGATTTCACGGTGGTCCCCAGAAAGGAATAGTGTTTCAAAGAATTCCCTATTTTACTTATAAAGCAAAGAAGGGAAGACTTCAAGGATAGACTATAAACAGCGCTACAGACAATAGATCAGTGTTTCTCAACTCCGGTCCTCAGGACCCACCAACAGGTCATGTTTTCAGAATTTCCTCAGTATTGCACAGGTGATATAATTACTGTCAGTGCATTCTGTGGGAGATCCTGAAAACATGACCTGTTGGTGGGTCTTGAGGACTGGAGTTGAGAAACACTGCAATAGATTATAAAAAGGACAAGACACTAGGCAGCTAGCCACATAAATGTGTCTTTTTATTGTCCAAAACAAAAGCAGAAATGCAAAACGCGTTTCGTGAGGCATCTCCCTCGCTTCCTCAGTTGCACATGTTCAGTTCTGGGCTTCAGTTAATAGAAAATATGTAATGTTGCTAGAAAGAGTGCAAAGACGAGCAACCAAACTTATAAGGCGAATGGAAAATCTTAGTTATGAGGAGAGGATAAAAGAATTGAACTTATTTAGTCTTGAGAAAAGACGGCTCCAGGGAGACATGATTAATGTATATATATTAGTATATAAATGGCCCCTACAAAAAGTATGGGGAAAATCTATGTAAAATATGTAAAACCCCCTCAAAAGACAAAGGGACATTCCTTTCATCTAGAGAAAAAAGGATTCAATCTCCAGAGGAGAAAAGCCTTCTTTACCATAAGAACTGTGAATCTGTGGAATAGCCGCCTGAGGAGCTGGTCACAGTAGGAACAGTTGAAGGTTAAAAGAAAGGCTTAAAGATATACCCAATACTAAAAGATATTAATACTTATGTAGCTGTATAAAATTTTAGATCCTATCTGAAGGCAATTTTGGGAGCAGGAATTAAATATTCATTTCCGTTAGATTGGTTCTTGCCTTATGGGTTCCAAAGTCTTCAATTTCCTATCCCCTTCCATTCATCCACATCTTTCCCCAACCTTGGTCAGACTTTATGGATATATGTCTTTTTTTCAACCGTACTATGTAACTACTGTAATGTTGTTTTAGTTCCAACATTCTGTGCTTAATTATGTAATATATCTTTACAGTGGCTAGAGCATCATTTTTCTGATACAGAAATTCAAATCCCTGGAATAGACATAAGGCTACATGTATGAAACGGTTTTGGTGTAAAACTCACTTTTTTCCCCATAGGTTTCTATGGGGAAAAAAGTGAGTTTTAGACCAAAACCGTTTTATACATGTGGCCCATAAAGTTAAAGGGGTTGTCTCGCTACAAAGAATAGCTTTCAAATTGTAAGGAACACAAAATAAAGACATTTTCCAAATATATTGCTTTGTTCATCTGTTTTTGTTAAGGAGATACAAGTGAATTAATCACCTCCCTGGCTATTTCAGTTCCCTCAGTAACCGACCTGTGTACAGCTCTCCCCCCTGCTGTTTGTTCTATGTGATAGCAGTGAGTGACGTCATCACACAGGTCCAGGCAGCCTCTGTGCTGTGGCATCAGTAAAAAGCTTGATTTATCTAAAGTAAACAGCTCTAATTAGGGCTTTTGTTTGAGGGATCAGATAAAAAGTCCTGCTTGTAGTTTCAGAGAAGCTTCTGAGCTAATCCGAACTAATTAGCAACTGAAAACACAGAGTTGAATACACCACAGAGCTGTATGCAAATTACAGTCAGACTGACCAGGAAGTGACAGAGTATTTCATTCATGCATCCTATGAAATTCTGTAGGGAGACAACTCCTTTAAATGATCAAATTCAGACTGCCTGCAGCCACCAGTAGGGGGAGTGTAGGTGCTTATTGCATACTGTTTCTATACTAAGCCTGAAGCAAGTATAAAAAACTACTTTTATATACATATATTGAAAACTAACAAATACGGAATTACTCATGTAGTCAACATTTTCTAATCTCCTATTCTGTTGTTCCATTCTTCTAGCTAAGGCTTACCAATCTAAAAAACTGTCCAAAATTCTAGAACCTCGTCATCATCATTTTTGGTACATGACAAAAAGCATGACACAATCTAGAAAAAAGGCTATTTCATAAATATGGCCGCCTCCTATTACCACTTAAAAATTTGAAAAAGTGAAAATTTCACTAATAATTTGACCACTAGGGGGCAATGGTCTATTAGCATCTAAGGCCTTTATATTATTTTATCCTTGCTGAGAAAGCAAAAATAATAGTGCCAATTCATATTCATGCATGTAAATATGCAAAGCTATAAGGATATGTGAACATAATAGGACTTGCCATATGTTTTCCTGAACATGAAGTCACTGAATGGGGAAGGGGGAACTATTGAATTCTTAAAATAAGGATATGGATAGAACCTTAAGCCGCCTTGATCTGTATATCCATCTGCAGCTCTGCTTTTTTTTGTATGTATTTAGTCATTTTTGGCATAAGTGACAATTTTTTTTTACAATCGTGAACCCATTAATAGTATCATTCAGCATCCTCAACAATCTGTTAAGTATCCCGAGTTTGTGGGGGAGTATTTCATCCTTAATGAGCAATGCAAATATTATTTAACTTATAAATTGGTAATTACTGCAAGATTTGTACAAGTAAACACCGCACGGCATATGGTTTATCTATCTGTATAATGTTATTTACATTACAACAACCATAGACGCAGCTTCATGTAGATTGTACAAAAAGCTTCCTAATATATCGCCATATTATGTCACAGTAAATATTATTAATAATGCAGAAAACATCGCGATGATAATATGCAAAATATCTGCCTTAAAAATTGGCAAAAAATAAAAACATACAGCAGTTACGTCTACTGGAAATTTGACTTGATTTTACACACAGTGTTTTGGAAAAATACCATGGCAGTTTTTGATGCAGTTTTTTGGGCCAAAGCAAAAAGTGAATACAGCATGGAGAAGAAATTTAAAGGGGTTTTGCCACGATCTCATTTCATACCTCCTGTATCCAGCTCTTCAGCTCTGTGTGCTCAGCAGTGGGCGTGTGAGATTTGTTTGAATTGCTTATCATGTGACCAAGCAGGATGGCATCACCAGGCCTTTCCTCTCTGTAGTCAAAGACAGGTCTGTTTATGTGTAGAACTGTAAGTAGCTACATTGTAGTTCAAAGGTAAAACTTTTGCCTCCAGGCACAGGGGTCCTCGGTTCAAATCCCTGCATTATCAATGCACAGACCTGATTGAGGTTTCTTTTTTATTTATTTGCACTGTTTGAATAATTACTAAGAAGTACAGAGGACAGGAGTAGAATGACAGCACCTGGGGTTTGAACACTCAGTAGCTGCCTGAGAGGAGAGGTGATGTCTGAGCATGTGCGACCAGGACTGAGGAGCTCTCAGCCCTGGTTGTAACCCCTGGAGACGAGCTGTACACTATGGATCACTAAAGGAGCACTTAAAACAAAAACGGTCCAGAATTTTTAATAATAATGAATGGTGAAAATGTTTATTATTTCATTTGCAATCTTCCCACGTGAATTTTACTTTGTGGCAAAACCCCTTTAAGTCTTTTCACACAATTCTTTTGAATCTCTTACTTGTTTTGGATATAGAAAAATGGCATAAAATCAGTATGTGAAACCCTCCTAAGGCTATGTTCACATATTTGGGGAGACATGTATGATTGTGTTTTTCACCCTTTTCTGGCGTAAAAGTGCGCCAAAGTGAGCAGGCTACGATGTCTAATGCACCAAACAAATGTGTAAGTTGCATTGTTTGCAAGACGCAACACTTTTTAATGTGCCTAACATGAGGGGGCATTCTGGGGGCGTCGCTCCACACTCGTAATATTAGACACATATATACTGCTTCGACAGGCAGACCTATGTCAATGTGGTCTGCCTGAGCCTGAGGAGCTAGATTTGTTGTTAGGGCAAAAAAATGCCCAATATTTCTCAACTTCCACCAGTACAATAATAAAAAGCAATTTATGACAATTATCAAACTACATAAAATTAAATTATTTAAATTTAATAAAAAATGTTATCATATAAAATGAATATAAAAGTAAATAATATCCCAAAAATATAAAAATATCTCCTATAAAATGTATTTACAATTAATAGATTCTAAAACTAATTTTACATTAAATAACCCACTGATGATGTTGTTCAGATTTTTACATTTTTAATTTTTACTACATTAAATTTGAAATGTATTTTTGCTGCTCCTGTATTCTACATACAGCAAGAGCCAGCACAGCACAGTTATTGCTGGGACCTGGTCCACCAAGTAAGATCACTACCATGGTTTCTATTCACTGACGTGCTGTTCTTAATTACTTTTCTTTTATTTCCAGCCTGTTTATAGCCTTTATACATGTTTGGTGCATTACTTAAGTTTCGTAATGCGCCAAACACACAGACAAGGCGCGATGAACTTTAGACTCCATTCATGAGCACAAAAAACACTTTCATACATTCAGGTGCATTAAACACTGGAAAATAGATGAGAAAATGCACTTCGATGCACCTAGTTCCATACATGTCTCCCTTGGTTTTTGCAATCGGAAAAATACAAAACGGAATCCAAAGCGAAACCTTGGATTTGTCCTGAGGATTCTATCTTTGCAGAGGCAGTTTTCACCTCTGCTTGGGATGCGGGTTAACACCATATTAATAGGGCTCATTCCGATCACGTCTGCCAAACCGGAATCCGTGCAGAATCTTCTTCAAAAAATGAACCTGTTCTTTTTTTTTTTTATCTGCATCACAATTTAAAAAAAATCCCTGGTATAGAAAATTCATATCAAATCAAATGAATGGGACTTGGTTTGCACTTGGATTTTAACATGAAATCCACCAAATTCTACATTAAAATATGTTGTGCTAACTTACTCTAATGGGAATTTCCTGTCAGGAACAACGTATATGGTAAAAAAGGGTATAAAAGGGTATAAAGATCACTTTTTTGCCGATAGGTGACTACAGGCAAAAAAGTGAGTTTTAGACCTAAACCAGTTCATACATGTGGCCCATACTGTGCAGCTATAACCTATCTGCTTCTGGTCTCATAGGTGGAACATTTCTGTCCTATTCCCTGCCAGGCCCCCATGTGAGATATAGTCTGTGACCACAATGGTTAGGTTTACAACTAGACCAGGATGAGGAATAGGCAGGATTTTACCCAAAAGCATACCCCAAAGTGGAAATTTTGACATTTTTCTGGGCGTTCCTGTCTACACCAGGACATGGCTTTCAAGATGTCTTGCGAACATCCAGTCAAATGTTCAGAGGTATGTTTTCACTAAATACTGTGCGCCTACTCAAACAAATTAGTGTGACCCTGTAAAGGGAAGGGATTGATTGAAGACAGCAAGCATCTGTCATTAGATGTGAAGGATGGAGCTCGAGAAGGGGCAACATATGCTGGTGGAGTTTACTACAGATACATGTTGGGTCAGACAACCAGGACAGCATTGAAACTTGATAAAATTGGGTAAAGAAACATGTTGAGTATTAGACTGGGTATTTCAGGGAGAAAAAAGGGCAATTATATGATTATCCATCTGACAGGAACCAAGAAGGGCACATTCTGAAACTCAAGTTTTGGACATCAAAAGAGCTTGTCTCTGGCCCACCAAGACGAAAAGTGGTGGCATTTGATTGACAGATGCAGCACAGCCACCAAACACATTGTGTAGTGACAATAGATGACGTCAGACCTGCCAAGCTTTTTATAGTATAAATAATTATGGATCCATCACCTGCAGATTAAGGTACATCCTTTACATTACACTTGTTCCTTATTGCTATTCCAGACTTTGACCATGACCTCCTTACTCTATTTCACTTATGTCTTCTTCCTTGGATTGGTAATTTGGTACCTGTTGTTTTACTCCTGGTTTTGACAACTACCCCACACCCCACCAGGGCCTGTCCTCCAACTACATATTTTACTTATTCTTTGACTTGTCATATCCTAACTGCTTTCCTGATAATCCTTGGCAACATTCCTGACTACTAGAAAATTCCTTCAGCAGACCTACCACTAATCAATGACTATTGTGAAGACCACTACCTGAGAAACAAACCTTGAAATTGCATGTCTCCTTGGAAGGGTTAAAGGGGTCGTCTCGCTGCAAGGATTGCTTTTTACATTAAAGATCTTGCAAAAAACAAGTCACACTGCAATATGTGTCCAGTAACATTATCTACCTATTCTGAGATATCCCCTCTTGTATGGGCTGCATCAGCTCCTCAGGTCGCTATAGCTACAGACCTGTTCATCTCTCCTGATAGGCTGCCAGCGCTGGTCACTACAGCTACAGACCTGTTTGATCTCTCCTGATAGGCTTCCAGCACTAGTCTCTATAGCTACAGACCTTTTCAATCTCTCCTGATAGGCTGCCAGCACTAGTCGCTATAGCTACAAACCTTTTCAATCTCTCCTGATAGGCTGCCAGCACTGGTCGCTATAGCTACAGACCTGTTCATCTCTCCTGATAGGCTGCCAGCACTGGTTCCTATAGCTACAGACCTGTTTGATCTCTCCTGATAGGCTGCCAGCACTAGTCGCTATAGCTACAGACCTTTTCAATCTCTCCTGATAGGCTGCCAGCGCTGGCCAGTAGAAGCCAGTAAAGTCATAAAACATGCCCCTGAATTAAAAAGTAAACCAAGAAAACAGGTCTGAGATAAGATGAATCAATGTAGTGAGACAACCCCTTTAAGGGTAAAGAGTGGGAGATTCCTTAGATTTCAGTCTACCCAGCAGTCTACCCCGTAGTACAGTTTAGAGGATCCACATATATGGGTTTAAGCCTTACCAAATACTCTTTCTCAATGTTGCCGACATCTTACAATAAAAGCAAAGCTAAAACCAAAATCTTTTATACAACTTTTTAAAAATCTGTCTGTATGGATCATTACCAATCATCATAACAAGAATGCGACCCTGTCTGCCATTTCCAAATGACCTTGATAACATGACCTGTCAAGTCCCAGAAGTCCAGTGCATAATTGCACTTCTTCCCCGCAGGCCAGGCGATGTTTTTTTTTCGAGTCAGAGAGGCTACGATAGAGCTTGACCCTAGATAATATGATGCAGAACCTCCTCAGTCCTCACCATCGAATATACATATAATAACATCTACAAATCTACTGATGTTTTAATATAATGTTGGAATGCTCATATCCAAACCATGTCTAAAGCATACAGTATAAAAAACATCACTCTAACTTTCCTTAAAGGAGTCTTCTTACCACAATGATTAGCTTACAACCTGTAGGGAAAGGTAGATGCAGACTTTTACTGAATACATTGCTCTTTTGATATTGTCCTTGTCAGGAGATGAGAGAGGTTTTATCTGCTCTAAATGCATACAAGTGTCTGTAGATTACCGTCCATATCTCCCTTCCTGATCAGATAGAGAGCAGTGAGTGATGTCACCATGGTCAGATAGAGACTTCATCTCTAACAAGATCAACTTGATTACCTTTAATAAGCACTTGTTTTCACTTCTGAAAGCTGTAATACTCAGCTAGTTATAGAGACGCTAAATATGCTAATCAGAGCTATAGAACCACCCTCGCCTTTAATAAGCACTTGTTTTCACTTCTGACAGCTGTAATACTAAGCTAGTTATAGAGGCGCTAAATATGCTAATCAGAGCTATAGAACCATCCACACCTTTAATAAGCACTTGTTTTCACTTCTGAAAGCTGTAATACTCAGCTAGTTATAGAGGTGCTAAATATGCTAATCAGAGCTATAGCACCACCCACAGCCAGGCCAGTCAGTTTCCATCTGAAGCTGCCCGTGACTCTGTGAAATAGCATAGTGAGTTAGCCCCTTTAAGTGCCCTGATATTACTCATTTAATTAATTCATGTTACCTTCTACCAAGAACTGTAGAAAACGTTGAGTAGGGTTGTAATTGTTTGTAGGACCTCATGGGCTTCAGAGGATGCTTATTGAGGCGGAATGGTGGCTCAGTGATTAGCACTGTTATCCTGAAGAACTGAGGTCCTGGGTTCAAATCCAACCAAGGGCAACACCTGTATGGAGCCTGAAGGTTTTCCCGATGCCTGCACAGGATTCCTTTACTAATACATAGATAGGTTAATTTAGAATTTATACTGTGAGCCCTCAAAGGGGACAGGGACCTATGTGACTTACAAAAAACAATCTGTACAGTGCTGTGGAATATGTCAGTGCTATATAGTGCAAATCACAAATGAAGTCTTTTTTTTGATGAAGCATCATCTTTCTGAATGCCCCAAATCAAATTTACATTGAAGATGAAATCTAACCTGAAATCCTATCAGAAGGATCCGAAATAGTGAGTGTAGCTGCCCCAGGCTCAGTGTCTTTTCAGCTGCTGTTTCTACTCCTCTTCTTCTGCCTGGCATCCATGCTCAAGCTATCCCCGTCCTCCTTGAAGCTTATCTTTGTCCTTACAACTTACGGTTGATAGCGGCCTCCTGCTATAGTACAACCCTGGGCTTCACTAATAACGTATTTTTGGTTTCTGGACAATATCAATAAATAATAATCTTAATTTATAAAGCGCCATAAAGTGACATATAGATACAGGAGAAAATCATGCGATAGTAACAAACCTATGACAAATCAAATAAGATGAAGGTCCTTACAATCCATGTGGAGAAAGAGGTGAAACAAGAAGGAAGAAGTGCTTGAGGGGGTGTTCCTATCTCACATTTTGATGGCATATCTATAGGATATACTATCCAAGTGTGATACAGTAGGTGTCGATCCCACCTGTGGGTATGTGTCCTTGAAAGTCTTGGCTTCAGAGTAGAAAGTTGCTTCCACTTGCGCATAACTCTTCATTCTGTTCTATGGGAGTTCTGAGTACAGGTGAGCGATGTGTTCGGCTGTACTCAGGACTTCAATAGAATAGAGAGTTGTGTGCAAGTGAAACATTTGTTGACCCTCTTGCTATTGAAATGGGAACACCCCTTTAATTTGGTAAGGTAGAAGTCAATTGTTCTCTTTTGAGGGAAAGATTCCTTCCTGACTCCAGTCTGGCAAATCAGAATAAATCCCTGGTTCAGCGCCCCTTCTCCAGAATCCTGGTCACTATAACTTGTTATATTATTACATCTGGAAATACATCCAGACCCTTCTCCAGAATCCCGGTCACTATAACTTGTTATATTATTACACTCTAGAAATGTATCCAGACCCTTCTCCAGAATCCCGGTCACTATACCTTGTTATATTATTACATCTAGAAATGTATCCAGACCCTTCTCCAGAATTCTAGTCACTTTACCTTGTTATATTATTACACTCTAGAAATGTATCCAGACCCTTCTCCAGAATCCCGGTCACTATAACTTGTTTTTTTTTTACATCTAGAAATGTATCCAGACCCTTCTCCAGAATCCTGCTCACTATAACTTGTTTATATTATTACATCTAGAAATGTCTCCAGACCCTTCTCCAAATCCTGGTCACTATTACGTGTTATTTTATTACATCTAGTAATGTATCCAGACCCTTCTCCAGAATCCCGGTCACTATACCTTGTTCTATTATTACATCTAGAAATGTATCCAGAACCGTCTCCAGAATCCCGGTCACTATAACTTGTTATATTTTTTACATCTAGAAATGTATCCAGAGCCTTCTCCAGAATCCTGGTCACTATAAATCTTGTTATATTTATTACATCTAGAAATGTATCCAGACTCTTCTCCAGCATCCTGGTCACTATAACTTGTTATATTATTGCATCTAGAAATGTCTCCAGACCCTTCTCCAGAATGCTGGACACTATAACTTGTTATAGTATTACACTCTAGAAATGCATCCAGACCCTTCTCTAGAATCCTGGACACTATAACTTGTTATAGTATTACACTCTACAAGTGTATCCAGACCCTTTTTGAACTCTGTTAGTGAATTCACCATGACAATTTCCTCTGGCAGAGAGTTCCACAGTCCCACTGCTCTTACAGTAAAGAATCCCTTTCTATGTTTATGTAGAAACTTTCTTTCACTAGATGTAGAGGGAGCCCCCTTTTTAGATACAGTCCTGGGTATAAATAGATCTTAGGAGAGATCTCTATATTGACCCCTGATATATTTATACATATTTATTACGTCCCCCCCAAAGCCGTCTTTTCTCTAAACTAAATAACCCTAATCTTGCTAATCTTTTTGGGCATTGCAGTCCACCCAGTCCTTTTATTATTTTAGCTGTCCGCCGTTAAACCTATCGAATTCTAATGAATGTGGAAGACTCAAAACATTCATGATTGCCAGTTGATATTTACTCTTCGTAATTTCTGAATAAAGGTTCCTCTAGCTGTAGATCTCAAGCTCCAAAATGAAATCGAACCTAAAACACCATCAGACCCCGAAGTACTCTACATAGCGAGGTTGTTAAAATGTTTATCCATAATGTAAGGTATTTTTAATTCAATGACTTCCAGACTAAACTGCGTGTGGTACGATCCCCATAGGAGGCGAAATTTCAATCTGCACAGTTAAATCCTTTCTGCTTCGAAAAACGCAAGAACTCCTCTCTAATTTGTTTCCCCCTTGGGGCTCGCTTCAGGCTGCGTGTTAGGGCAAGTTCCAGGTTAGATCTTGCTCCATTCCTGGACCGTAGAGCTTAGAATACGGCAAACAAAGAGGCACATATGGACTAATTCTGCAGAGCCATTCAGGATGACAGAACTGTATTTGTGTCCCTTTAGTGTTTTTTTTCTGGTGTCTGTGGGCAGCTTTCCCAACCTATTGAGACAATATTCATGTTGATTTTCTGCTAATGGAGAAAACAGCTTCCTAAGTAGCAGTCAGCTGTGTATTCATGGTGAAGAAAGCAGCCAGTCTTTCAACCAGATGGCGGGTTCAGTGGATCGTTGAAGGAGCCAGCAGAGGGAGTATATAGTAGATGTCTACGATATACTATACGTCTATACTTTGGTCTATGTAACTTTTATGTATGGTCATAAGCGAGTTGACTGATCTCTCATTTGAGGTTAATAACACTTGCAGGTTTGAATTTCATCTCCAAGGATCAAAGACTCTTTTCAGACAAGTTTTGACCCAAACTGTCCACATCTAATCCGCCAGTAAATTTACTGACAGTCAATAGGAATTTAGTGAGATTTACACCCATCGGTGTTATTTGATATGGTGCTAGGAACAGTAGACCTGCTCTCTACAGCAGAGTAGACGTTGCTCAGACAAGTACTCCTGCGTCAAATAAATTAAAGTATCCCCACGGCTATGATCATACACTGTGCTATGTCTATTAAAACCCCAGCATGAGGATAGTGTAAGTGTCTCCCAGAGATGTTTATACCCCCTTGGGTACATGTACCACAGGTTGACAACCTAGGCTCTGCACACTGCTGTTTGCGTTTGATAATATATACCCTTCTGTTCCCTGAAGCTAGCCATTTTATAGCACCTATATATCATAGTAATTTGCTGGAGCATACACAGATGAAAGAAGAGTGAATGGGAAAAATTACCTTTCCTCCTGGTAATGATTTGGTACAATTTAGCCCCAGTGCAAAATCTGTTCCCCAACTATCACGCATTATTTCTACAACTGACCTCCTCATATGGGTTGGAAGCAACTCCTTTACCATTACACAGTAGAATTGGAGGTCCCAGAGCTTCATCATGCCCAGGAGAATAGATCTGCTTGATTGCACTGGGGAACATTCATTTTGGTGCCTTAAAGGGGTTTTGCCACAAAGTAAAATTGACGTGGGAAGTTCGTAAATTAAATAACAAACATTTTCCTCATTCATCATTATTAAAAATTCTGCACCGTTTTTGTTTTAAGTGCTCCTTTAGTGATCCACTGTTTACAGCTCGTCTCCAGGGGATATGACCAGGGCTGAGAGCTCCTCAGTCCTGGTCGCACATGCTCAGACATCACCTCTCCTCTAAGGCAGCTACTGAATGTTCAAACCCCAGGTGCTGTCACTCTACTCCCGTCCTCTTGACTCCTTAGTAATTATTCAAACAGTGCAAATAAATTAAAAAAATAAACCTCAATCAGGTCTGTGCATTGATAAAGGGAATAAAAATCCACAGGTTTGGGTCCTGCAGGGATTTGAACCGAGGACCCCTGTGCCTGGAGGCAAAAGTTTTACCTTTGAGCTACAATGTAGCTACTTACAGTTCTACACATAAACAGACCTTTCTTTGACTACAGAGAGGAAATGCCCGGTGATGTCATCCTGCTGGGTCACATGATATGCAATTCAAACAAATCACACACACCCCTTCTGAGCACACAGAGCTGAAGAGCTGGGTGCAGGAGGTATGAAATGAGATCGTGGCAAAACTCCTTTATAAGTTGGAACTGTTTTTGAGTTTGGGGCACGGATTCTGAAGATGACACCCATTTTCCCCTATCAGCTCTAGTTTTGGAGATTCGGCATTGACCAATTACCAAGTATCTGCTGCTGAAAGTAGGGATAACTCAATATTGTACTAAATAAATGTTGGAAATTCATGTGAAACAGAAAAGACCTAGGGTGACATGTCGGAAAATTGGCGTCGCCGTGGCAGTTTTTAGGCACATTTAATCAGTGTAAAGTGCGCGTGATAATACGATCCTTTCAATAATCTGGCGTCTGCATAGTAAACTTAATGCGCCTAAAAGGACCCATTGCGCAATTGCAAAGCATATCATTGCTAGTGTATGTAATGTGCCTATTGAGGCATATCACATAATGGAGGCGCATAACGTATCATTATCAGTGCATGTAGTGCACCTCAATAGGCGCATTGCGTTATGGATGCGCTCAGTGTATCATTGCTACTCTATTTAATGCACCTTTTTAGGCACATTACAATTTGTCGTGCCCGGCATATAATGCACCTAGTTTTGGTATATTCCAGTTCATTTATATCAAGAATATGGCATCAAGAATAGGCATCAAAATAGACCAAAAAAATGGCGCTTGCATATTGGGACATGGCGCCCATAAATTTTAGAACATTTAAAGGGAACCTGTCACATAGGTTATGCCTGAGGACAGCACAAGCTAGTGTCAGACCTGCTGTTTCCAGCGCTGTGTCCCTTATTCTGTAAGATGCTGCAGTTTTCGAGTATTTAATGCTCAAATCTGCAGTTTTCAGCCAGAAAAGAGTCATGAAAAGAGTCAGCTTTCTTCATATCCCGCCCATCTGAGGCTAGCCCCGCCCACCTCAACTGATAAACCTATTACTTTGAATAGGTAGAAACAGGTGAATAACTGTCAGTGGGTGGGGCTAGCCTTTGCTGTTCATGAATAAGATTTGAGCATTAAATACTCTAAGGCCTTGTTCACACGGCTTATTCACGGCGGATTTGTGAGCCGGATTGCGCTCGCAAATACGGCATGAATAAAGGGCGGGGCCGGAGCGCGGCGGGGGCGCCACTCCCCGGCCCCATAGACTGTCATTATCTACGGCGCGTACGCGCCGTAAATAATGTGCATGTCACTTTCTCCCCCGCGGTGGATTCGCCGAGCGGGCAGGAGCGATGGAATCCACTGTTCTCTATGAGAGCAGTGGATTACCGTAATTGCTGCCGCGGATTGGCGCCGTACTGCAGCGCAAATCCGGCGCGGAGTACGGCGCCAATCCGCGGACAAATAAGCCGTGTGAACGAGGCCTAAAACGACAGCATCTTACAGATTAAGGGACACAGCGCTGGAAACAGCAGGTCTGTCACTAGCTTGTGCTGCCCTCAGCAAGGGGGGCGGGCATAACCTATGTGACAGGTTCTCTTTAAAGAACATGTGCAAACAAAGCCATGCATGTGCCTGAGCAAATCCAATTCTACTCATCGGCACTACAGGTAGTCCCCGGGTTACAAACAGGATAGGGACTGTAGGTTTGTACTTAAGTTGAATTTGTTTGTAAGTTAGAACAGGTATATTTATTAAATGTAATTTCAGCACAAAAGAGTTTTTTTCGTTTTGGATAGTGCTGGAAAGACTTTTTATATTTGTTGTGCTGTCTTTGCCCGTGTTAAGAGGATTTCACCTCATGTGCTGCTGTGGCATGCTGGAACTTGTCGTTCCACAGCTACTATCTGCTGTGAGACATGGAACTACAAGTGCCAGCATGCCCCATAAGTCTCCGTTTCTAACTAGGGGACAGATGTAAGTTGGAACGGTGTAATTCGAGGACTGCCTGTACATATTTATAGACAAATTAATCACAGGAACAATATAGAATCCTGTCGTCAACATCTCAGAAACTAGAGCTGCTGGAACAAAATGGACAGAATTTTTGAATTCAGCAGCACTCAGATACCCAGAAGCTTTAGGCACCCAAATATTTTTTTTATTTGTTCCCTAGTATAATCCATCCAGATTCCATCTCCCTAGGCTCCTGGTGGTTGGGGGAATCTAGTCATGGGATAAAGGGATATATCCATGTTACTGAACTGAACGACAGTTGAACTGATGGTAACGTCTAACCTCTCTTAGATCTCCTGCTCCATTAACTCCACATATTTTGGAGGCGCTGACCATTTTTGACTTTTTTGTTTGTATGTATAACATGGAGGCTACCTCCATTTTGGCCATACACTCTGCCCATTCATTCAGAACAGAGTACAGCTGGGACTCTCATGCCCTGAAAAGAATGAAAGACCCCAAGAGAGGGTGGGGGTTTAAAGGTAGAAAACCAGCAAAAATTTTTTTTTAAATTCAAAAATGTGCACTAAGGCCTCGATTTTTTTTTAAACCCTAAAAGTAGCAGAAATAAAATTCTGCAAAAATTCATTTTTTCAGTGTTTTCAGGGCCCTTGGCATTGAGACCCCGCGGGGTTCTTTTCTTGTGATGACTTTGTTTTTCCCAACCCAATGGTCAGCGAGAACCTGTGCCACTTTTTCCCAAAATTTTTTGGAGGTGTGCCACTGGGGTTCTTTTTTGGCCCCCTTTTCCAAAAAGAAATTTGTAAAACCCTTCTTTTTGTGCATGTGATATGTAGTAAACCAACCAAAAACTCAGTGAATCACTATCTTTGGGGATTCCATTTGTCACATGTCCTTTTTTTTGGAAATGTAAGATGGTCTCAAGCCATTTTTCCCACGGCAAGGGTTTTTGGAGGGTTTTTACAAAACGGTTTTAAAAACCCAATTGAAAAAGGGCTTCGAACTTTAGTACGGACCTTTAGGGAAAAATCCGTGAAAGCGGCCCCCAAATGAAGGGAAATTTTCCCGGCCGGAGGGTTTTTTACATCCCCGGGGCGGTCCGTAAAAATATAGAAAAGTTCATTTTTCCCCCCGGTTTTTTGGGGCCCGGAAATTATAAACATTTTTATGTGAGGGGGAAGGCTTTTCTCCGCAAACAGCGTACAAAGCCGCAAAACAGAGCAAATACCGGTCGGATAATCCAACCAGTATTTGCTCTGTGCCGTGGGGACGGGACCTTATAGGGTTTTATCTTTAAAAGTTTTGACTGCTTTTAGTTCATTATTCCATTCATAGTTTATATCCAAAAAAGTACGGTGAAGTCATTTAAAGGGATAGTATTGAAATAGAAAATGAGATTTCCAGCACCACTCCCTTAACTCCTTAACGCCCGTCCACCGTCTTTTGACGCGGGCCCTTTTAAAGGGCGTTCATCCCGCAGTGACGTTTGATCAAAAAAAACCCCATGTATTCCAAAATGGCAGCAAATTAAAAAATACATTGCCACAAAAAATGCCCCCTCATCAGGGGCCCTAGGTGTTAGTACAAAAAAGGTATTTTGGGGTAGGAAAAAATTTCCCCCGCCCCCGCAAATTTCAAAAAAGAAGATGTTTGGGAATTTTTTTTACAGTCCCAAAAAAATAACCCAAAACCCTACATGTTTCATATTTCCCGATTCAAAATTTTAACCTTAGAATACAGATAATTGTTTACAAAATAAAAAATTCCCCCTTTCCCTTGGGGAAAACCCTAAAAAACCCAAAAATCCTTTCAAAAAACGGGACAAGTAAGTTTTTCCACTTTTTGCTCCACTTAGAATTTTTTTGTGGTTTTCCCCCCTTTTTTTGGTAGAGGACTGAATCATTAGAAAGACAGCTTGTCCTGCAAATTAAAAAAACCCTTTACATGTCTTTGTTTGGGGGGAAAAAGGGGAAAAAAGTTATGGGTCTGGGAAAGGGAAGGAGGGAAAAAAAACAAAAGTGAAAAAAAAAAATAGGTTCTGCGTTTAAAGGGGGTTAAAAAAACCCTAAACCCCATCATGGGAAAAAATTTCCCCCAGCTTTTTTTTTAAAAAAGCACCAATTTGATAAGGTGGTGGTTAAAGGGGGTTTTCTCATCTCCCAAATTTCATAGGGTGATGAATGAAAATAAGGGTGTTTGCTTTTGCACTTCCTGGGCAAGTGTCTGTAATTAGCTTTTTAGCTCCCTGTATTCCGAAATTCTGCTAATTATATTAGCCAGAGGCTTCCCTGGTCCTGACAGCATGGATTTAAGTAAAAGCAGTGATTTTCTTTCTTTTGTCTGAAAAAATAAAAAAACAAAAAAAACTCTCACCGTCTGGAGTTCTGTACGCACTGACCCGTGTGTTTACGCACCCCTGCAAACAGATTGAAAAAGCGCAGGGGAAAAAGGAAATACACCCGGTCGATCACTTGGGAAAACCCGGGCAGAGCTCGAAGGTGATAAAATCTTTGTAGGTCCTTAACAAAAAAAAAAGAACAACGGGAATATTTGGAAAACTTTTTTCATTTTTGTGTTCCCTACATGTTGAAAGTGATCTTTTTAGCGAGACAACCCCTTTAAGGGTTTCTCTTTAGAGACACAGAGGTGGGCCAAACCTCAGATCACTGCTGCCTTCACACCACCATCTAGAATGTAAGAGTAGGGTTATATAAAGTATTTCAAGGAAGAAATATCTGAGAAATCAGCATATATAACCATGTGTTGACTTGAAGATATTAGATGCAATTTGTAATATCTACATGCAGTTTGTGACTTTTTGGTGCTGTTTTTGGAACATATTTTGAGTAGTGTTGAGCGATTATTATCGACAAAGTTGAAATCGGCACAGTTTTTATGTTGATCGGTTTTTTTTAGATCACGCGATAAAATTTTGGTTAAAAAAATTTTTCTAATCTATTAATATCGCGCCTTTTTCCCGGGGCTTCCCTTTTTATTTTGGCGGCCAGCCAAAAACAGTTACAGAATAGAGCAGGGTGGATGTGTGTGCGACCCTCATTTAAAGGGGTTGTTTTAAATGGTTGCGATTGGGTGGAAAAACCCCAAAGACCTCGTTTTACATTGAACAACCTTCCTGTTCCCTGATCCCGTGTGTGTCACGTCTCATTGGGATAGGAAAAAGGGGCTTTGCCTGTTTGGGAAAAAAGCTCAGGAAAATTTTTATATTTCTTCACAGAGAAAGCTTACTGTTTTGCCTTTTTGATCCTTAAAAACTTTGTTTGTTTAGAGTTTGAAAATTTTATTTTTTAGGTTGAGAATTTTAAAAAGGGGCATTAACCCCTGTAAAGTCAAGGGGGGGGGAGGAAGGGGGGAAAGGGGGAGGGGGGGGCCCCGGGGGCCCCAACACAGACCAAACTCTATAAAGAATCTGGTTTTAGTTTTACCAAGACTTAGTGTAGACATTGCCAAATGCAATAGCTTTATTATTAAAAAGGTTTTTTATTGAAAAATTTCCTGGATAAATTGGGGAGCCTGACTTATATTAGGAAAACAATTTTTTTCTGTAAAAAGGGAGGGCTCTTTGTTAGGTGCAAAAAATCCCCTTTTTTTATCAGTATTCAAATTTTAGATACGTGTTTTTTTTTACTTTGGCGCAGGCCCCCTGTGTTTATAGAGGCACCCCAGATTTTTAAAAAGGTGATTTCTGTGAGGTTAAGTTGTTTAAAAAAGGGCTCCCGGGGTGGAAAAAAAATTGCACAATTTGAGGGTTAAATTTTTTTTGGGGCGGAGTCACTTTGGGGGGCGCCCTTTATTTGTCTCCCGGGGGAGTCTGTCCCTAATCAATGAAGAAGGGTTTGGAGGAAAATTTAAAAAAATTGTTTTATTGGCTGAAATTTATCTCAGAAGCCAGGAGGGCAAAGTCTTTCAAAAATAAAGATAGTGTTTTTGGGGATGTTTTGGACATTTTTATATTTATGGGGTGTGGGGACGAATTAAACATCTAAAGTGTAAAAAATCCTTTATAAAATGCAGGGAGGGGTGTTGTTTTTATGTTATCCCACTTAAAAAAAAAAGAAAAAATGATAATATTGTAAAAAACTTAAAAATTAAAAAACCTTTCCCTAAAAATTCTGAAACAAAAATCAGTTACCTAAAAATTATAAAAATTGACGTCCTGTAAAAAAATTGATAGTGCCACTTTGACTGTGGGTTTAAAAAGGTTTAGGGGTCATGCTGGGCCCCGGACGGGGGTAGTTAATGTCCAGTTCAACTAAATGGTGGTTGAAAGACTCCTTTTTTCCGGGACTTTTTTAAACTGGGGTCATGCAGGTTTTTGGGGCTCATGTGGTTCCCGGACGGGATTTTCAATTCCGTTCAAGTAACTGATGGTTAAATCTCGCCTTCTGGCACTTTTAATTTGTGGGTGATGAGGTTTAAAGGGGCAGGCTGTGGGGACAGACAGGGTTGTGAATGGTCTGTGACTTTTTTTCTGGGCTTTTATAACCTAAGTGTTGCCCAAAATGTAGCACGTATCCATTTGGGGCTGTTGTGGGTGTTTTCCCGTTCTCCCGCCCTGTTTGGGGGGTAAAAAATGAAGTGTTGTTCCCTTCCCCCTGCTTTAATGGTCATGGTGTAACTATCATCGCCCCTCGAATATTTTTGGTTATTGCCGTTATGACCATCGACCGATGATATAGTCAACGTAATCGCTCATCACTAATTTTGAGTGTAGAAGTCCACTAGGTGTAATCAAAGGTTTTTTTTTTTTTTTTTTTTTACTACACTACAAGGTATAGGGCTGGGGTAAAGACGATGAGGCAGGAGATGTGCATGCTCATGATGACTGTACTTAATATTGTTTGTTGATGTGTAAATGCATGTATATTGTATATAGCATACAGGATCTGTAGTAGGCTGTGCCACTAGTACAATAGGGTAAAGAGCTATTCTCACCACGTTGATTAGCTTTAAATATGTAGGCAAAGGTAGAGAAAGGGGTAGGAGCAGATCTTATCTCCTCTGTTGCAGACCAGTCTCCCTGGTTACCGGCCACCCTCTCTGCTCTTATAGGCTGAAGCCATGGTGCTGGTGACTCACTCCCTGCTGAGTTTATTATCTCAGAAGGGAGAAGGGAGCTTGTTTTCATTATTTACTGACAAGCTTTAACCTTTTAGAGCTCTGTAGCCTTGTGCATTACATTAACATACTTCCTGCACTCATATCAGTGTAACAGGATGTGCTTGGAATAACAAAGTTGATATGTCAATCCCTGCTATAGAACCACCCACAGCCTGAACAGGAAGTGTGAGTCTGAAGATGCCTGTGGCCTGGTATTACCCCTTTAATTTTCCTAATATAAGATTGCTGAGCCACAGTACTAGGAATTGCCATCCTAAGGGTGATCACATGTCACTAGCTCTATCAGAGAGAGGAGGAGGGCAGGTTATATAACTAGCCATCTTACGGCAGAGGAGCAGTTGCTGTTAGTTGCTAGTTTTTTTGTTACTAGTTGTGGTTGTTAGAGTAAGGGTATGTTCACACGGCATGTTGACTCAGTTTTGCATCCAAACCGCATTCAACATGCAGGTGCGCGTTTGGATGCGATTTGGCTGCAGTAGGAACGCACCGTATAGTTCTAAATAGGGTTCCTGCTGCGTCTTTCGGATCAAGAACTGACATGAGAATTCTTTGAACAGATCCGAAAGACGCATGTAAAACACGCATCAGTGATCACTCACCTGAACGCCGATGCGTGTTTTACATTGAAAGCAATGTAAATCACACTGCAAATTGAGATGCGTGTTTGGGTCCGAAACACAGATCCAAACAGGCATCTAAGAACGGTTCCAAAATCGGATCCAATACGCCGTGTGAACATACTCTTAGAGTGTGGCAGCTACAGGGGTTGTCTGACCACCAGCCGGCGATGGGGCAGAGACAGGCAAGGCCAAGACACCGGAGAATTACAGAGAAGAAATTGAGACATAGAGAAGGACAGGGAGAAAAGAGGACAGATAGAAATAGGAGAGAGGAAACCATCAGTAAGGAGAGTAAAAAAAAAGTCTGACAGACAACCC
>JAODAL010039445.1:0-37991 GCA_025379985.1 Phyllomedusa bahiana | reverse complement strand
TTTTTAAGACTAATTTTTCAGAAACCTTTTAAAATGAAAGGATTCCTATCAGGATTTTGCTCCTGAATCACACTATACAAAGTCTGCTTCTATAAGCAAGTCTATGTTAAAGATGCTAAAAATTCCAAAAAAGTATGCAAGGGGCTTCAAATTAATACTGAATTAACAGATCCAGCACAAAAGAGAAAATCAATTGCTATTGTAATTAGAGATGGGCGAAGTTTGCTGAATATTCCGCCAAAATTCGTTTCGACCCGAATAAATTTGGGACGAATTGCGTTAAAAAACAGCTATTTCCTGGCTGCAGAGAGCCTGTAGGGTGCTGTAGAACATTGTGCCATGCTCAAATATGGAAAGGGAGCTTGGGTTGGTCTTCATACAATGCTGTGTTTTAGTATGACACGCACATGACTGCCGCCGCTCTTAGAATCACTTCACTCTAAAATTCCCTGAGCACTTATGGGGGCAAAACTGACCAAAAAACTGAAGCGGGAATGCAGCCTGATAAAGTTATTGTCATGGGGGCTGATGCGGGTGCCGTCACCCCGCGTGGCCGCCCCCCTGCCCGCATGGGGTCCGGTGCGGGTGCCGCGGGCGCCCGCGACCATCCCCCTGCTGCCCAGTCTCCGGCACCAGTTCACTTACCCGTCCTCGCTCCTGTGCTCTTTGCTCCTGCTTGTCCCGGCCGCCGCACGCATACCCACTGTTTAGGGCGCGAATGCGACGGCTGGTCTGGATTTAAAGGGCCAGCGCGCCGGTAATTTGTCAATTGCCGGCGGCTAGTCCTATATATGGTATACGCCTCCTACACTCTCTGCCAGATTGTTGGTGTGCGTTATTGTGTTCTGAGAGTGTTGGAGACCACGAACCTCTGCCACCCATCCTGAACTCCTGCCTGTCCCCGACTACGTCTCCGGATTACGAATCTGTACCACGCATTACCCCGGCGGCCATCACAAGCAAGTCACTTCAGGGGTAGCGACCTGGTAGCCTCAAACCGCAGCAAGTCCATCCCGCTTTGCGTGGGCTCTGGTGAATACCGGGGGCTACTTAGGCTCCGCTCCCTGGCGTGGCTTAACTAACATCGCTTGCGGTGGTCCAGCGAATCCACCAATCCCTTACAGTCATGGCAGCGCGAGATGGAAAAAAACAAGCTGAGGGCTAAGATCCTACGATGGCGTCAAAGAACACAGTAGTAGGTTACTGGAGCTGGCACAGGTCTCAGCACAGTAAGGGGACATCACAGCAGGGGTCACTCCATGAGACCAGAGCTTTAAACCGTCACAGAATATGACAGAACCTGTTCTGTTAAACGCTGATACATGTACAGGCCCCCCGAATGAGTGGAGATGGTGTCGGCAGTAATTTTGCGTTGACGTCTCTGCCCTTCCTTTCTTCCGTCAGTGTCCACTTTCAGTCGGTTAATAATCCATCAGTATTGCTATGGCCAGAAACAAAAAAAGGGGTTGATCCAAAACAGAGATGACCAGAAATGGGATATTTACATGTCGTCTGTTTTCTGTTTCAAATCCTGCTTTTGGCTATTTAATCTGATTGCTTTTCATTCCTTCTGACAGATGAAAAGAAGGGGAAAACCAAACATAGTGGCAATGTCATAGAGAGGTGAGGGGTGTAAAACAGCATTAGGAAACCACAGGGTGTTCCCTGAGCAGCGTTCATTTACGCAGCATGGTAGGCACAGGTGGCACAAATTCTGGAGGTGGCAGCAACAACAGGAGCCCCCCCCAAAAAGGAACAAAGACAGAGTGGGGATGACATCAAACAAAAGCAGCAAATAGGTCGAGAGTGGCCAATGACAAATTCAGAGGGCAAAAACAGGAGTAGGCCCGAGTGGCAAATGACAGGTGGGGGTGACCGCAGCAATAGCATGAGGTCAGAGGTGGCACAATGATAAATTCTGTGGGGGCACCAACGGAGTGGCCACAGAGTGCAAAAATGACAGAGTGTGGAGGGACGGCAGCAGCAATAACGCAGCAACAGATGAGGTAGGAGTGGCACAATTACAAATTTTTGGAGGTGGCACCAAACAGGAGTAGGCCACAAATGAAACAATGACAGAGTATGGAGGTCACGGCAGCTGCAACGCATGAGGTCAAGAGTGGGACAATGACAAAAATTTTTGGGGGTGGACCCACAGGAGTAGGCCACAGAGTTAAACAATGCAGGTGTGGAGGGGACGGCCCCCGAAGGGAGCAGCCGCATGAGGTCATGATGGCAAAATGACAGAAGTGGAGGTGGGGGAAATACGAGCCCCCGGAAAGTGGTGGTAGGAGAAGGAGAAACTGGGAGCAGATGTGTGGGAAGGGGGTGGCGCCATTAGAATAGTGGCTGAGGCAGGTAGTTTGAATCCAGACTCATTTCTCAAAGTTTTGGTGAGGCGTCATGGCTGATGTAATCTGATACCCAAGGCATTTTTGGTTGGAAATCCTGGCCGATGCACGCCTGATTCATCTTGACAAAGGTCGGTCGTTCCACATTTCCGGTAGACAAGCGGTTTCTCCTTGGGGTAACGATGGCCCCCGCCGCACTGAACGACCACTCTGATGCCACACTACTGGCCGGGCAGGACAGCTTCTCCAGTGCAAACTCGGCAAGTGGCGGCCACACATCCAGTTTGGCTGCCCAGTAGTCCAGTGGATCTTTCTAACTGGGGTGGCAGAGTGCTGTCCAAGGGAGGCCCCCCACTGTTTTTTTCAGGGTCTGCTCCTGGTCCTGCTGATGCTTCTGGTGAGTGCCCTCCTCACTAGGTGGGTGAGGGAAGCTGCTCACCAGTGACTCCAGATTTAGGTTGCTGCTGATGGAGCTGGTACTGCTCCTACCCCCCACCTTCCCACAGCAGCCGTGGCAGTGGTACGTGAGCGCTGAGGAACCCCCCCCGGTCCTCCCTCTCAGCAGCTGGAAAAAAGGCTCCCATTTTGGACCGGTAGCGAGTGTCCAATAGGGTGGAGAGCCAGAAATCATCCCTCTGCCGGATGGTGACTATTCGGCTGTCACTAGCAAAGGCTAATCAGCTTGCTGGGGCGATCTGCACAAGTGACTCTCCGAGGGGCTCCTTGCCTCCATCTCCACTGTATACTGCCACGGTGCTTGCGGGTCATCTGTCTCGTCTTCCTCATCTTCATCTACCTCCTCCAGCTGCTCCGGCTCCTCCTCTCCTGTCACCTGGGTAGAAAAACCACTCATTTAACCAGACAATGCTTGTGCTCCACGTCTCCAGTCCCCTGCCCAGACAGATATTTCAGCATTTGTTCCAGGACATGAAGCAGTGGAATGACGTTATTCATCAAATGGCCTCAGCAAACGGCAGGTGTCACGCATGAGCTGCCACTGGCTGACATCAAAGTTACACAGGGAGAACTCTGTCCGCCTGGGATCATCAAAAAAGGGTTAATGGCCTTTCTCTGTTCATACAGTCGGTCTAACATGTGCAGGCTGGAATTCCAACGGGTGGAAACATTGCATATCAGCATGTGTTGGGGGAGGCCGTTCTGCTGCTGCAACTTGAGGAGGGTGTTCCTGGCTTTGTAGGAATGGATGAAGTACATGCAAAGTTTCCTGGCCATTTTCAGAATCTTCTGAAGATCGGTGGAAGACTTCAGGAGCCTTTTCACAACCAGATTGAAACATGTGCGCCATGCAGGCAGCTTGGACCATCCCTCATCGGTTGCCAGCTATGACTACCATGTTCCTCCACTGTTCCGCACAATGGTTCTGATTTGCTGTTGGCGCGCGAGAACGCCACAATCGATTTCTTGCTGCATGACGCGAGCAGTTCCTCCCTGTGTGATTTGTACGCCGAGGTAAGTAAGATGTATAACTGCGTGACACCGCTGTGCCCTACATGTGGTTTGATGGCAGCAACCACTTGTGGATGGCTGGAGATGGTTGGTGGGTGGTGGTAGTAGGAGGCGGACATGGCGCAGGATGCCAGCAGTTTCTGACAAACGTGGAGGAGAAAGCGGCAGCGTCTCCTGTCCATGTTGTTGGGTGCTGCCCTGGGCAGGAAGGCAATTAACCAGTGGGTGATAAAGAACCTGTAATGGCCCTGACTGTTGGGTACAGCCTACACCACATACCCGCGCTAGCCGTGCACCTTGAACAAACCGATAAAGATTGGGCACACCTTCAGTTCTACATATTTGTATAGAAAGGGCGGGTACTGCCTTTTAGTAAAGAAATTACCGTACTTGGAACTCTCCACCTCGCTCGACACAACAATTAGTTCTCTGACAGTTGCAGAGAGTCCACCCATTTGGAAAGGGTGGGACTGACATAAGTACCAATAACTTGGACAGGAGGCGCACGGTCAGTTCTGCCACATTAGGATGGTTAGGGACGCACATACTGTTGTCTCTTTGCACATCGCCTCGCTTGACGACTACTGGGCATGAGTCGCGAGGAACAGGAGCATCTGACCGGGAGATGATGGAAAAAGAGAAAACAAGCTCCCCCTCCTGCAGAGGTGGTGGAGCCTTGACTGGCTGCAAATGGCATGGTGCTACTGGGCGCTGATGCTGCTGTTGTTTGGCGGCAGGATGGACCACACATCTGAGCCACGTTTCTCCCAGGCACCGGATGGTGACGCTGA
Organism: Phyllomedusa bahiana; assembly: GCA_025379985.1. Classification (NCBI taxonomy): domain Eukaryota; kingdom Metazoa; phylum Chordata; class Amphibia; order Anura; family Hylidae; genus Phyllomedusa; species Phyllomedusa bahiana. The sequence continues at coordinate 33,382 of JAODAL010039445.1, read as the reverse complement.
CTTGTCGTTCGACGCTAGGGCCGTTGGTCGCAACGTTAGGCTCCGTGGCACGCTTCCTTTCTGCCACAGATTCTACATATACCCATGGTCAGCTCCTCGGCTGCTTAGCAACAAACTGCCACACTGCCTAATAGCTGATTTTTCCGCCACACGCTCCGCATGAGTACACTACTACCACCGCCTGCCTCGCTGAGCCCCTGTGCCACACCAGCCGACTTGCTGCTGAGCGCTGCCTGAAGCGCAAGCTGACAACCCTCTTCTTCCTGACGATGATGAAGCCTTGCTTCACCGGCTCCCAAGTGCGGTCGGCTAATCATCATTCGATTATTGTTGGATCTTCACTGCTGTCCTCCTCAAATGGTTTGGTATGCAAGAGGCTGAACCCTCACAACATGATCCTCCCATGCCACTCTCCATCTCCAATACATACTTTTCCTCCTACTGCAAGAAGCAGGGGATGTCGGCCCCAATTCTTCGCTGCAAAGTACCTGCTGACTGTCCTCAACTTGTTCATCCTCGCTGTATAGTGGCGCTAAGCCCAGACCACATAGTAGATCACTGGTGAGGGAAACCCGGGACGGGACAGAGGCGGGTTGAGGACAGGGAGAGGAGCCGCTGACACCGCTCATGGGCCATGCCAACTAAGTGTTGTTCTGGACGGTTCCACACGATCTGGCTGGGGTTGTCAGATGCTCATGTCTCGTGAGGATGCCTAGTCACCAATCAAGAACCTAGGTTGCTGGTAAACATACGGCAGCTAGAGACACCGGCAGGTTCTAGACTCACCCCTGTGCAGAAGTCCCTTTCTGATGCTGACTGTGCCTGCTCCGGAATGTTTGTGCCACTGCCACTTGCATGTGACGAGCCTTCCAGCTCTCTGTCTGACATACTGTTTGTTCTAAAAGAGACTCTGTTTAATGAAGATATCTGTATATGATAAATACACACCCTGTATTTGACTCCAAATGAACCCAGGAAAAACGTACTCTTATGTGGCTTTTAAAAACTCTGTGTATTTTACTGAATATAAAAGCACAAACACGTGTAATTAACCCTTGGATATAAATTGAACTCCAGAAATCACCAGGAAAAAATTAATGGTATGTAGGCGTAGTAAAAACGCCCATGTATTTTACTTTAATGAATATTGAAGCACAAACAGGCCTTAAATACCCTTGGACTATAAATTGCACTACTTGGGCCCCCCCCGGGGGCCCCCCCCCCGGGGGCCCCCCCCTTTTTTCCCCCGGGGGTTTTCCCCCCCGGGGGGCCCCTTTCCCCTTTTTTTTTTTTTTTTTTTTTTTTCAAAAAAACCCCCCCCCCGTTTTTCCCCCCCCCCCAAAAAACTACTTTTTTTTAAAAAGGGGTTTTTAAAAAAAAAAAAACCCCGGGGGCCCCTTTTTTTTTTCCCCCAAAAAAAAAACCCGGGGGGAAAAGGGGGAAAAAAAAAAAAAAAAAAAAGGGGGGTTTCCCCCTTTTTTTTCCCCCAAAAAATTTAAAAAAAAAATTCCCCCGGATTTGGGGGGTTTTAAAAATTTTTTTTTGGGAAAAACCCAAAAAGAAAATTTTTGGAAAAAGGCAAAAGCCCCCCCGGGGGAAAATTCCCCCTTTGGGGGGGTTTTTAAAAAATTTTTTTTTTTTTGGGGGCCCCCCCCAAAAAAAAAAAATTTTTTTAAAAAAATTTTTAAAAGGTTTTTTTGGGGTTTTTTTAAAAAAAAAACCCCCCTTTTTAAAAACCCGGAAAAAGGAAAAAATTCCCAAATTTTTTTAAAAAAGGGCTTTTAAAAAAAAACCCCCGGGGTTTAAAAACCCGGGTTAAAACCCCCCCCCCCCGGGAAAAAAGGGTTTGGGGGAAAACCCCCCAAAAAAAAATTTTTAAAAAAACGGGGGGGGGGGGGGGGGGAAAAAAAAGGAAACCCCAAAAAAAAAATTTTTGGGGGGTTTTTGGGGGCCCTGGGGCAAAACGGGAAAAAAAAACCCGGAATTTCCCCCAAAAAAAAAAAAAAAAGGGGGGGCCCCCCCCAAAAAAAAAGGGGGCCCAAATAAAACCCCCCCAAAAGGAAAACCCCTTCTTTTTTTTTTAAACCCCCCCCAAAAAAATTCCCCCTTTTGGGGAAAAACCTTTTTTTTTTTTTCCCCCCTTTTTTTTCCCCGGAAAAATTTTTGGGTTTTAAAAAAAAAAATTTTGGGCCCAAAAGAAAAAAAAAAACCCCCCAAAAAAAAAAAAAAAAATTTTTTAAAAAAAAGGGAAAAAAAAAAAGTTAAAAAAATTTTTTTTTTGGGGGAAAATTTTAAAGGTTTTTTTAAAAAGACCAAAAAATTTTTCCCTTTTTTTAAAATTTTTTTTAAACAAAATCCCGCCCCTTTTTTTTTTTTTCCCCCAAAAATTTTTTTTTTTTTTCCCCCTTCCAGGGTTTCCGGTTTTTAAAAAAAAAAGTTTTTTGGGGCCTTTTTTTAAAAAAGGTTTTCCAAAAAAAAAAAAAAAAAAATTAAAACCCTTTAAAAAAAAAAATTTTTTTTAAAAAAACCCCCCCGGGGGGAAAAAATTTTTTAACCCAAAAAAAAACTTTTTTAAAAAAAGGGAAAAAAATTTTTAAAAAAAAAAAAAATTTTTTAAAAAAAAGGAAAAAAAAAAAAAAAAAAAAATTTAAAAAAACCCGGGAAATTTTTAAAAAAAAATTTTTTAAAAAAGGGGGTTTTTTTCCCCCCTTTTTCCAAAAATTTTAGTTGGGGGGGGGGGGTTAAAAAAAAATTTTTTAAAAAAACCCCGGGGGGTTTTTTAAAAAAAAAAAAAGTTTTTTTTGGGGGAAATTTTTTTTTAAAAAAAAAAAAATTTTTTTTATTAAAAAAAGGGTTTAAAAAAAAAGGAAAAGGGGTTGGGGGGGGAAAAAAAAATTTTTTTGTTTTGGGGTTTTTTTTTTTTAAAAAAAAAAGGGGAAAAAAAGGGGGGAAAAAATTTTTTAAAAAAAAAACCCCCCCTTTATTTTTTTAAAGGGGGGGGTTTTTTTTTAAAAAAGGGGGGGGGTTTTTTTAATATTTTTTTTTTTAAAAAAAAAAAAAAAAAAGGGGGGGGGGGGTTTTTTTTTTTTTTTTTTAAAAAAAAAATTTTGGGATTTTTTTTTTTTAAAGGGGGGGGGGAAAAAAAAGGTAAAAAAAAATTTTTGGGGGAATTTTTTTTTTTAAAAAAAAAAAAAAAATAAAATTTTTTCCCCCAATCCTAGAAAGGGGAAAAAATTTTTTTAAACCCTGCTTTCCTTTAAAAAAAAGGGGCCCCCCCCCCCCAAACCAAAAAACCCCTAAATGCCAGGGAAACTGTTTGCTGTTGTATGTATGGGGCCCTAGGACACATGCATATAGCTGAAAACTATGGTGGAGCAGAAAGCTATCCGCTCCCTGCACTGTCACATTTGCGGGGCCCCAGATTGTTAATCCAAAAAAAAAAACTAGTATTTTGGTTGATGTAGGGCCCCTTTTGTAAAGAAAGGGTTCACTATAGCACCATTTTCCCAGTGCCAAATTAATGCCTAAAGTTTTTTTGGGTTTTAGCCAAAGGGAAGTTTTTAGGTTTGTGTTTTCTTTACAAATGGGAAACATTTCAGGGAAGGTCATCTTTCAATGTAGATTGTTGATAAAGTGTCTTAAAGAAGTTTTTCCAATTTCAAAGTGTATGGGCCTTAAATTTAAAAGGGGAGCCATAAATGTTTTCATAGGAGTAGGTCCATTTTTTCCACTTTTCCCCCTCTTGAGCCACAAAATGAAAAAGTGACAGCACATACACAGCTTTCCCTCTTAATTTTAATGAGAATTCCCAATGCAGCCGAGAATACTTACTCTGCTGTACTCTCATTTAACCCTTTACCGCCAGTCTATGGTTTCTGGTTTTCATTTGTTTTTTTTTCCCCCCCTTCCAAAAAGCCATAATTTTTTTTTTTTCCATTTACATAGCTTTATTTTGGAAAATTTTTTTATCTGTATCTGTTTTAAAAAACCCCTTTGGTATTATTCCGGTGATACCCAAAAAGTGTAAAAGTTTTCAATACACTTTTTGTTTTTTAAAAGATCATACTTTTACAAACATGGCAATACCAATTATATGTAACTTTATTTTTTTTTTTTCATTTTTTATTTGTAAAATGGCAAAAGGGGGGTGATTTAAGCTATTATTATTATTTTTTTTCACTTACACATGTAAGGGTACTTGGCCACTTGAATGTATATAATGCAAAAAATTGAAGAAAGATGTCGGTCCTTTTATATCCTGCCTCTTGCAGGATTTAATAGGAGTAGTAACATGGCAGCTACAAAAGCCTTCATAAGGCTTCCCTACCCTGGCAAATTTCTTTTCCCCCCCACGGTGTTATAAAGGGTTTTAAATTTAAAGGGGGTCACAGCTATCTCCAATATCTGCTGCTAACAACCTGTTGGGGTTTGGGGTTTAATTAACAGGGGTGGCACCTGCTGTGGGATGGGTTTAACTGGCTCCCTAGCTTTCCCCAAAAGGGGCACTATGACACACTCAACACATGTCAAAATGGGCAATATGTGGTAGAATTAATAAAGAGAGCTGTGTATATGCAGACAACTCACTGTTCTCCATGGACCCAGAAAATAGTTTTAAATTGAATTGGTTGTTTGATTAGTAAAGCTCGTTTTTTATACTGTATAACAATAAATCAGAAATCAGGAATATCAGGTGCCATATAGTCGAGTCTAGCCCCCACAAAAAAATTCTTTGTGGGGTAAACAAGTAAAAAAAATACAATTTCACCATTGTTTTTGTTTTTTGTTGGATTTTATACCAGTTTAATTGACGTTATCTTTATCGTCTGGGGGCTGAGCCTGACAAGATGATTGACAGCTAGGATAGATATACTGCAATGTATTATACCTGTGGAATACCAGTGATCTAATGATCGCTGAGAATAGTGCTACAGTGTAACAAGTGGAAAAATAAATAAGTAAAAAGTAAAAGTGTAAAAAGAATAAAAATAAAAAATACAGTAAAACACACACACCACCCTTTACCCATTACAAATACCAATCACTCAGAAAAAGTGCACATATTTGGTATCCCGCTGCACAAAAAACAGAATAAAAAGAAATTAAAAAGTAATATAAACACCCTTGTGGTATCGATGAAAACATCAGTTCTTTCCGCAAATAAAAAGACCTTACACAACTCTGTATATGGAAAAATGAAAACATTATGGCTATCAGAAGAGAGCAATACATAAATATTGTTATACACAAAAAAAACATGTTTTGTTTTTTTAAACTGCTACAACATTAAAAAACCCTGAGGGGTGTTGAATCCAAAATGGGATGACTTCTGGAAGGTTTCACCTGTTCTGGTACTTTGGGAGCTTTGCAAATGCAACGTGGCACCCATCAAAATCTGTGTTCCAAAAAACAAATAGCTCTACCTCCCCTGTACGCCCTGCCATGTGCCCAAACAGAAGTTTACACCCACATGTGGGGTATTGCCAAAGTTGGAAGAAATAGTGTAATACCTTTTGGGGTGCTTTTTTTCCAGGATTTCTTGTCAAAATTAATAATTTTCAGCTGAAACTGTAGATTATTGGAAAAAAAATTTAATTTGTCTAAAACCTGTGTGGTCGATATACTCACTGTACCCCTGGATATATTCCTTAAGTAGTGTAGTTTTGCAAAATAGGTCTTTTTAGGGGAGTTTATTAAGTTTCAGCACCTTAGGGTGTCCGTAAACCTTGAATAGTGTCCAAAATATATCCCAATGAAAATGAGAACCCAAATCCAGTAGGTGTTCCTCCTATTCTGAGGCTTGTGGTCGAGTCAAATAGTGCACTAGGGACACTTATGGAATATCTCTAAAAGCAGCAGAAACTGGGGCATCAATATTGAGTTGCATTTTCCTGGTCATATCTACCATTTTCCAGTGAATAATGGGTAAAAGTTGAAAATCTGCAAGAAAAGTAAAATTTTAATTTTTTTTTAGATGGAGTCATTTATCGGAGTGTCTAACATAAGTGCTCCTCAAAGCCAAGTCAGAACGGGACTGGTCCTTAAAATTGTTAAAATTTGCTACAAATTTTAAGAGCCCCATAAAGTCCTAAAAAATTAGATTGTTTAAAAAATGATGCCAACATAAAGTAGTTATAACGGGTTGCGCCACGGTCCGGTCCACGGGCCGCGGTCGCACCCGTGTCCCCCGCGGCAGGTCCCCGGCGGGGACGGGTGCCGCCGCGGGTCCCACCGCCGCCCGTGGCCTGCATCGTCCCGTCTCCTCACCTGACCCCGCTCCGTTAGGTCCGCGTCCCCTGCTGGCCGGAATGCGCCATGCGCGCCCCCTGGCGCGTGCGCGTCGTTCATGTAGATTTAAAGGACAGTTTCGCCGGTTTAATTGGGTAATTGTCTCTATTTAAGTTTTGGTCCCACGTCACTTCCCGCTGGATCTTTTGTTGCCCTGCCTTTGTGAAAACGTTCCTGATATCAATTTGCCTTGCCGGTACCAGACCTTGCTACGTTTCTGACTCCGAACCATTGCCGCCTGCCCTGACCTTATCGCCCTGTCCACGACCACGAACCATTGCCGCCTGCCTGACCATTTTTCTGCTGCCCACCCCTACGATTCTGGGAATACTATTTTGTACCCCGCTGCACCCCCGGCTGCCGCCGCAGGCAAGTCACGTCAGGGGAGACGACCTGGTAGCCTCAAGCCGCAGCAAGTCCATCTGCTGGCGACATCTGCTGGAGGGGGCTCGCCATCCTATCGACATATTTACGGACCATAAGAATTTACTGTATCTTCAGGAAAGCCCAGCGCGTTGAATCTCGCAAGGCCCGATGGTCTCTCTTTTTTCTCACGTCTTGAATACTTTGCATACATTTCCGACTGCTGAGACTAAAAACACATCAAGCTGACGCCCTCATCCCGTGCTAGTTGATTCGTGTATTTAATGCTTAGCCGCATATTATATTAAATGTTGAAGTAAAAGTTTAATTTTATTATTGCACACAATTTCATACGCACTCATTTTTTTGGTTTTTTATGTTTATATGCGATGGAGTAATTACCTAATGCCTTACAAATTATTAGGGATAAGTTTCTCTTTTTCTATACAGCTGTGCTTATAGGTCATGGCAGGATTTTTGGCAACGGATGTAAGTGTAGATCAATGGTTAACGGATGCTGAGGAAATATTTTCAGATAGGGAATAAGTTATAAAAAAACATACCCCTTCCATAAATGTAGGTTTAAGGAACCTGAACAAAGTCTATCGGAACAAATCTCTGCCGGTTGGGGAAATAAAAAAGTTTGGAAAACTATATAATAACCAGATTAGTCCCTAGGGGGCTAAGAATATCCTAACCCCCTACCATTACAAAATACATCAAAAAGTCCTGAGTTTGTTTTCTGAATGGAAAAAGGAAGCGACCGCTTGTTCTTTGCGGGTTCATGCAGCTTTTCGAACCAAAGAGAGAGCTAGTCTAGAAGTCAATTAATAATAAATGAAAAAGAATTGATTACACTGTTGGGCTTTTGAAAAAGAGACAGAATTTTGTGACTGAAAGAAAAAACAGTTACAGAACTCAATTAGAAAAATATTTCAACAAACATATCAAAGGACCATAAAACATATGCAATTTATAGAGATCTGGTGACTTTAGAGAAACAAGAGCATATATATTTTTTCAGGTTATAAACACGATAGGAGAGATCACTGATGTAATCTCCACAAGTGATACTGATTTTTCAGACTCAGACCAGGAGGGGAAGAAACAATAGACAGTCCCCATAATTACATTCAGGACACGATGAGGACGTGGGAAGGCAATAATCGTAAGAGGACAAACAAAGCCTTTTTTAGATCGCCCAATACCCATACGAGTGGTACGTTCAACTCGGAAAATAACTAAAATTTGCACCATGTAGTATTGGAACCAACATCAAATAGTTATGTTTTTCTTCCATATCCTAAGTGAACGAATTGAACATTTCTTTAAAGAAAGGACTTTCGTTCAGTTCCAACAGGCGAAATATAATCTATTCAATTGGATAGGAAAACGTACACCTTTTTGGGCGAAAAATGCGTTGGCAAAACTATCACGCATTTGAGAAATAGACGCGAATGTCTTGAACTGGGGATAGGTGATGACATGTTTTGAGATGTCAGGACCTAGTATATAGTATGGCAGATGACAAACATACAGAATGGGAAAGGTTCACTTTTACACAATTGGCACAAAAATAAGAAAAAATGCCCCCTTTAGGAGGACATTCATTATGTATAGATGTCTTTGTTTACCCGGTCCCAGAGTTCTAGAACATCTGAAAATGAAGGGGATACTCGAATTGTACCTTTTTGGGGAAAAAACAGGCAATCATGAAATTAGAACAAAATCATGAAATAGTTATATACCCTCTGATAAGGGGGGGAATATAGTTTGTACTGGAATCAGCACAGACTATAGGGACATGTTGTAAGAGACTTCTTTGTGATCGCACCTGTTACGAAGTCCTTAGGAATGAACCCAACAGTAGAGTACAAACGAGAAATATTGGAGATATTAATCACTGCTAAAACAATCGAGATAATTCAGTTGCCTCTGAATTTAAAATTCCTATTCCCCAATTTCCACGGAACAAGCGACATTTTATGGTCTCCCCCAAATACATAAAGGTGTTGTAAATCCGTTGATAGGGGAGACCGTTAGTGTCGGGTATAGGTTGCCTCCACACAAAATTCGTGGGATGATACCTAGAAATCAGGGCCTTAAAACCATTTGTAGTATCCCTATCGTCTTACACAAGGGATACCATGGACTTCCTAAGGAAAATTGACGGTATTAATGGTACCCAAAGACAGCTTCTTGGGAAGCATTGATTGTGGAGTCACTCCTATACCTCTATTCCACATGAATTAGGGGATCATAGGCAAGATGATCATTTCCTCTGGGGGAGGGGTCAACAGTTTGGATCTACATAATAAATTGTGTTGGACCTCTTAACTTTTGTTCTCACAAAGATTTTCTTTCTATTCAATGGGAATTATATCAACTAATTGAGGAGGTACCTTCCATTGGCAATTCCTGCGCCCAAGTTATGCTAATCTTTATACTGGGGTGTGTGGGAGGATAACAATATGTTCCTTTGGCGATGAACCCCTCAAACACATTGAAAAAATTGCATTCTACACGAGATATATTGATGATATCTTTGTCCTGTGGAGTGGGAAGAAGAGGAGTTTTCATAGAGTTCATGAAAAAGTTTTAAAGTAATCAAAAACTGTATTGGATCAAGTTCATCCTATGAGATAGCGATCCCACAACTAGCCTTTCATGGATTGTGGTTGTAACAAAAGGACATGATGGAAGACTGAACACCTCCACTATCGAATGGACGAACGGCATGTAATTCACTCCTGCATTGGAGTGTAGTCACCCTTATCCTTTAAAGAAGGGAGGAATCCCACGAGGACAATTTTTGAGTTGTTGTAATTGTTCCATCTAAAAATGAATTTGTTTCATCAGGCAAAAGACATGTGTGAGAGATTCAGGGAAAAGAGGTACCCGGAGGGGGATATCAAAGAATCATATCGCTATGCACTCCGCAGGATAGGAAATGTCTTTTGGCTCCTAAAAAAGAAAGAGAGATCATTTGATTCAGGAATCATAAGATGATAGGAAGTATTGATGCAGCCTCTAATGAAGTCCGTAAGATACTAACTTAACATCATGGGATCATCCTCACACATGGTTCCAGACAATCACAAAGATAAAATAGGTCCGAGACCAGCATCACATTTTAGGAAGGGAAAGAGTCTCCAAGATCGTCTGTGAGAAGCATTATGTACACCCTCAAAGTGACTCTCGATGTGGCTAAATAGACAGCCAAAAGGTGCTACAAAAAGTTTAGCGGAAATGCATAGGATGTCTCCACATTTAGAAAATGGAAAAAAAATATTTAGGAGTATAAACTGGGACAGTCATTTTTGATTTAAACACTCATAAATTGTCGTTCAATAAGGAGTGATCTACCGCATTCGATGTCATGTGGACTGGATTAGGTGGCGAGAAAGACCAATCGGGGAGCTGAGAAGGATGAAATAGGTGAACATCTATGTGATATTCGTAATAACAAAAGAGACACTTCGTATCAGACCATACTCTGGAGTCAAACATGGAGGGTGTTTTCTTAAGATCTCAAATATTGTTGGGAATTGATCTCCTCACACACCTAATGAATGGAAGGGCAATTTTGATATGGATATCCTCAGAACGTGAAAACTTTTGGATTCTCATACCCTAGGACTGTATACCCAAACCAGGGATCAATGAACAGCTAAATTTTAGTTGCTATTTTTAAGTGTGGGGTCAGCATATGTGGGAGCTTTTGATGCCAACCCATAGGAAGATTATCTTGTGAAACTCCACAGTTCTATCAAGCAGCTAGCTCTTTTATATACATTTATGAGTAAAATATGCCTCTATTCTTCTCCCTCCGGTATGCCTCTATCTTTATTATAACCCCGATATGTACCTCTGAACTATATTCTCAATTATGTCATTGTACAATCACTGCGATACCATTGTGACACCACACTTATTGTCTGTGTATATATGATCATCCTGATCACCTTCCTGGGAGGATGCCAAAACAAGAATCTATCTTTTTTACGTGATTTCTGTCCAGTGGGGGTGCGAGCTGAGATTTTTGCGTGTTTGCCCCATCTGAATGCTCGTCGTTCTTGTGAGTATTAGGTACTGTACCAATACGCCTCCGAAAACTATCTTACTCGTCGTTCTTCTGCATTGTGCAGTGGACAGGTAGTGGCGTTCGACCCACTCGGGCAAAGTGTGGGCGGAAGTTGTCGTTGTGTGCACGACATATGCGCGCGTCACACATACCAGCACTCAGGGCGGAAGCGATCGCTTGACTTCGCACCTGAGGGCGGAAGTGACGTGGGGACGGAAAAAGCATGTGACCGGGTTGTTTTTACCACGAGGTGACAGCTAGAAAACTCCGCCTTCCGTCATATTTAAGGCTGCCTGTGCCATATCAAACAAACCGGCGGGCACACCATAGCCTTTCAGTGTGTCTTTCTGAGAATACGCTCTATGACCTGCATTGTATGCTATCTCTGTATTGGTAAGTACGGACTTGTTCTTTGGCGATATATGTAGTGGTGCTGTGGGGTTTTGGGGTTGCTTGTGTTTGAGGTTGATTTGTCAGCTTTTACTATCAAAACAGTACCTCTGTTCCCAATACACCATGACATGGCTGATAACCCCGGCAGCAATTTTTATATATGACCTGACTATGGGATTTGTCATTTTATAGGACATTTATATGGGAAAGGATAAATTGGAGGTAACTCTATCTGTTTCATACCCTCAGTTTTTGAAATTTCTGTCACTTTCTAGATTATATACATCACTACATTGGTTCCCTGAAGAGGACTGTGGTGGCGTCGAAACATGTTGGGGAACACTGTATGATACCACGTAAGGGTAAGATTGGGTGGGGAAGGGGTTTCTACAGGGTAAGCACTCTATACCGGTTTGGGGGTTAGCATCTGTCGGGGCGAGTGCCTCTAACAATTCTACATGGTGTGGAGATCCCATTGACTAATCAGAGTTAGTAGTTATCATGCGACATTTTTTCATTGGCACTTATGTGTGCTCTTGATTGTGTATTTAATGCCTTAGCCGCATATTATTTTAAATTGGAAAGGTAAAAGTTAAATTTTATATGCACACAATTATCATACACACACTCCATTTTTTTTGGTTTTTCTGTTTATATGCGATGGAGTAATTACCTAATGCCTTACAAATTATTAGGGATAAGTTTCTCTTTCGGTGAAGAACCCGTGTCAAAAACACTTTAAATTTCTCCGAAGGGTTGGTTAAACTTTGGCTCCCAGTTTCCCCAGAAGTCCCTACGGGCCCGGCCCTTTCTTTGCCGCCCCCCCCCCCTCAGGGAAGGGTTGGAATGGGGCCTTTGCTCTCTTTTGGCTGGCCCATTCCGGACAGGGAAGCCCTTCGCTTTGACTAAAGAAATACTGGTGGCCGACCCCGGCACGGGATGTCAAGGACCACGCTCACCTGTATCACATGTGCTGGGGGAAAAAAGGTCCCCCCACAGGCCTCCCCGGTCTCCTGTTTCCCTTTTGCCCGTCCCCATGAGACCCCCCGGGGAGCACTTTACCCTGGTTTTCCCATCACGGTTTCTTCCGGGCCTTTCCTTGGGAAATTTCGGTCATCTGGGTGGTTACTAAAACGGTTCTCGAAGATGCCCCATTTCCCGCCCCTTTCCCCCCTGGCCTGCCGCCCTGCCCCCAAAATTAGCCAATATTTTTTTCCCCGCCATTTTTTCCAAATACAGGGGTTTTAACCTTTTCCACATTGTCTCCCGACCGCGGTTTTTTCCAATTTTTTTTCCCGATTTTGGCGTGCACTATGCCCCCGGGTTTTTCAAGTCAATGGATTTTTTCGTCAGCATATCACCCCAAACCAATGGGCAGGTGGAGCGGGTGAACCCGGTACCTTTGGGGGAAAACCTAAGTCACTTTGTATCTGGACGTCAGGACAACTGGGCCCAGTGCTCCCCTTTGGGGCCCAATTCTCGTACAACCATCGCGTTTTCGGGGCAGCCCGGGTCTCTCCATTCTTTGTAGTTCATGGCCGCCAACCGCACCCCCCCCTTTTCCCCTGCCCACTAAATTTGGAGTTTCCCGCCCGGGCCAAGACCAAGTTCGGGATATCAAGGGCCCTCGGCAGGAGACCACTTTCCCCCACTTCGGGCCCCTCCCGTTTAAGACCTTGGGCTGGGTAAGAGGAGAAAACCCGCCCCAAAATTCCTCCCAGGGGACAAATTTGGCTCTCCCCAGGGGACGTCCTGAAGGTTTCCCGTCCAAAATTTGGGCCCCCGCTTCCTGGAAACCCTCAAAATTCTTGGGGAGTTGAAACCCCCCTGAAGTTTCAAGCTCTCCCCGCCTCCATCCCCCCTGGGTCCAAAAAAAATTCCTTTTCTCCCTCCCTTTAAACCGCTGGTCCTGAACCATTTCCTTCAGGGAAAATTTTCTCCTTCCCCCCTAGCCAAGTCCCCCGACCCTCTTTGAGGTAAAGGACAAACTTGGAGATGAAAAACGGGCAGAGGGAAAAACGCTTTTCCTCGTAGATTGGAAGGGCCCTTTGGCCCCGAGGAGAGGTCCTGGGGGGCCAGAATGCAACATCCTGAATGTAACCCCCCCCTCAGGTTTCTGCATCCTTAAAAAAGGAAAAGGGGGGGTTTAAGGGGGGGGGGGGGTACTGTTAAAGGGTTTTCGCCCCCCCGGGCCGGTCCCCCGGGGTGCGGTCCCCACCCCGTCCCCCGCGGCAGGGCCCCGGCGGGGGCGGGTGCCGCCGGGTCCCCGCCCCCCGTGGCTGGCCCCTTTCCGTCCCGTCTCCTCCCTACCCGCGGGTCCCCTGGTTCCCCGGCCCCGCTGGGCCGGGGGCGCTTTCGCGCCCCCGCGCGCGGGGCTCGTTTTATTTTAGATTTAAAGGGACAGTGCGCCGGGAATTGGCTTTTTTCCGGGGGCTGCTTATTTTTGTTTTGGGGCCCCCGTCAATTCCCCCCTGGGTCTTTGTTTTCCCCGGCCCTTTTTGAAGCGTTTTCCCGATATTTATTTTCTTTGGCCTGTACCATCCTTTCCGTTTTTCGAATCCCAACCAAATTTCCGCCTGCCCCGACCTTATGCCTGTCCCCGACCACGAACCATTGCCCCCTGCCCTGACCATACTGCCTGCCCACCGCTACGATTCTGGGAATACTTTTTTGTACCTCGTTTCACCTCGGTGCCGCCGCAGGCAAGTCCCCGTCAGGGTGGAAGGGCCTGGGACCTTTAAGCCGCGCAAGTCCCTCCCCCCTTTTTGGGGGGGGCTCTGGTGAAAACCGGGGGCTACTTAGATTCCGCCCTGGCGTGGGGTTAGCTATCATGCCGGTGGTCCAAACGGATCCCCCCTTCCCAAATCCGTTTTCAGTGGTTTTTTTTGGTAGAATTTCATTATTTACTAATTTGGGTTTGGGGATGATATCTGTTGTACAGAAAAAAAGTTTAAACTTTTAAAAAAGGGAAATTTTTTTTAAATTTTTTTTCCCAATTTTTTTGATATTTTTCACAAAAAAAACAAAAAATTATTTTGGGCCAAAAAATTAAATTTTTAATTAAATTACAAAAGTGTCACAAGAAAAAATTCTCAAAATTTACATGAATAGTTAAAAAACCCTTAAAAAAATTTTTCTCTGGCAAAGTGGAAAACATGTCAATTTCAAAAAAAAAGGGGTTTGACAGCTAGTGTTGGGGGCGATTTTTATCGACAAAGTTGAAATTTGGCAAGGTTTTTTTTGGTGATCGAAATTTTCCAGGATCATGTGATAATTAAGGTTACTAATCTGGCTCATCTATTAAGATCGCGCCTTTTTCGGCGCTTCTGTAATTTGGACGCCAGCAAAATCAGATTACAGATTTGAGCAGGGTGAGAAGTGTGTGCGCGTTATGACTGGGATGTGTATGGTTGCGATTGGATGGAAAAAATCACATGACCTCGTTTTACATAGAACAGCGTTTCCTGTGTTCAGCCTCGTGTCTCTCAGCGTCTCATAGGGAATATGACCTGTGTTCTGCCTGTGGCACCAACAGCTCAGCGAATTAGTCTATTTCTGGCCACAGAGAAACCTCTACTATTATCTGTGATCCTTCCAATTTAGTTATATTAGAGAATTTGAAGATTTATGTAGTTAGCTAGTGAATTTTAAATCAGCAGCTACCGCTGTAAATTAACGGCGGGGGGAGCAAGGGGGGGTCCCCGTGGGACGAACACATGACAAGCTCTATCTATAAAGGAACAATGGATAAAAGTTCACCAAGACTTAGTGTAGACATTCGTAGTGGAATATCTTAGATTTATTAACAGTTTGCTATTGAATGTTTATGGATATGGGCAGCCTGAACTTTATATTGGAGACAACATCATTTCTAGTAACTGCAGGTCTCACTTTGTTAGATGCAAAACTCACTTTTGGATTATCAGTTACTTTTAGTTTATGTGTTCATTTTAATTGTACCTTACACCTGTGCAATGTTGATATATCTCCACCTTGCAGTTAAAATTACAATCCAGCAATCTTGTAGTCAGCACAGGTTGGTTTGTTGCCAAAAATACCGTGTATCAATATGAAAATATAACAGTTACGTCTTTTTTTGACTTTTGCGCACCCCAGCATTTTCATTGACGCATGGCATCCACGTAAATCTTAAAACCAGCAATTCTATATTCACCACAGGTGAAATTGAAAGGTGCAAAAAAATACCGTTTATTATACCAAAACAAATACATTTACGTGTTTTTTGACTTTTGCACACCCAGGTTTGTTCTTGACGCGCATCCACGTAAATCTTAAAACAGCAATTCTATAGTCACCACTAGGTGAATTGTAAAGGTGCAAAAGAAATACCGGGTATTATTACAAAACATAACCAATACGTGTTTTTTGACTTTTGCGCACCCAGCCTTAGTTCATTGACGCAGTATCCACGTAAATCTTAAAACCAGCTCATATTTCTATAGTCAACCAGACAGGTGGAATTGAAGAGGTGCAAAAAATTTACCGTTGTAATTATACGAAAACATAAACAAAAACGTGTTTTTTGACTTTTGCGCACCCAGCTTTGTTCATTGACGCAGCATCCACGTAATCTTAAAACAAGTAATTCTATATTCACCATAGGTGATTGTAAAAGGTTATGTGATTTTACTATACCTAAGTGTGTTGTCCTAATATGTAGCACGTAACATTATTTGACTGTTGTGGTGTTAATTTCAGCTTCTCCAGCCTTGTTGGGTGTAATAATTAAGGTTCTGTTGTTGCTCTCCATAGGGACTTAATGGTAATCGCTCATAATCGATGTCACTATCGAAAAAAACCTTATCGATAGCGGCCGTTATCGACTATCGCTCGATATAGATAGAAAACGTATCGCTCAACACTACTTAAGTCAAAACAGGCTTAGAACTAACGAGGTTTAAAAATATTTGCAACAAACATTATACTGTCTAAATCAAAATACAAAGCTAATTATATAAGAGCAGACTTGATGAACTATAAGATATTTTTCTGCCATCAAGCTTATATGCTTCTAATACTTAGATTTCTTCTACCTAAGTGCATTTTTTACTTTTGGAAACATTGAATTTCAGCTTTATTCAGTAAAGCGTAATAATTTTCCATGTTACAAACATCTTCAGAATATCAACCCTAATGCACACATTTGTGTCAGAAAGAGGCAAACCATGTTTACTATATGAAACCTTCTGTTATTTGGTAGTTAAATCAGTTATGCACATCCTCATATCAGTACTTAATATCCTCAGTTATATCCAAATTATTATTTGACTTTTTTTAATGAATAAAAAATTAGTTTCCAGCATAAACCACTTATATATATATATATATATATATATATATATATATATAGTATTATATGATATATAAGATATATAATAATATATATATATATATATATATATTCTATATTATTTATATATTATTTTTTTAAACCTAATGATGATCCTTGGTTGCATTGAATTCCAAAATCTGTGGCACCTTCAGTTCTTGGTTATAATTTGGTTATCTGTGCAAATTTAGTGTTTGTGTTTGTATCTTCAGTAGTGATGAGCGATTGTGTCAACTATCGTTATCGATTCGATAGTCGATATCGGCAATTATCATGCGGATAGTTGATAACTAGTGTTGAGCGATTATTATCGACAAAGTTGAAATCGGCACAGTTTTTATGTTGATCGAAAATTTTTAGATCATGCGATAATTTAGGTTTAAATCTGTGCATCATCTTTTAAGATACGTGCCATTTTTGGGCTTGTCTTCCTTTCATTTTGGCGGGCAGCAAATCAGCTTACAGAATAGAGCAGGGTGAGATGTGGTGTGCGAGTCATGACTGGGATGTGTATGGGAGCGATGGCTGGATAAAATCACATGACCTCGTGCTTTACATTAGAACAGCCTTCCTGTTCATGATCTTTGTCTGTCAGCGTTTCTATAGCAGTAGGACGTGTGCTCTGCCTGTGTCCAAAAGCACAGCAGAAATTATTCTATTTCTTCACAGAGAAACCTCTACTGTTAGGTTGGTCACCTTACAATTAGTTAGTTAGAGATTGTGAAGATTTTATGTAGTTCGGTCAGAGAATTTTAAAGGAGCATCTAAAACACTGTAAAGTCATGGGGGCCAGCAGGGGGGGCCCCACGGGCGAACACAGACAAGCTCTATAAAGAATACGGGATAAAGTTCACCAAGGACTTAGTGTAGACATTGCACTGCAATAGCTTTATTATTAACAGTTTTCTATTGGAAATATTTCCTGGATATTGGCAGACCTGAGCTTTATTTAGGATACACATTTTTCTTAGTAATGCAGGTCTCTGTTAGGTGCAAAACTCAACTTTAATTATACACTATACATTTCAGATAGGTGTTCATTTTCCAATTTTGCCCATTCTCACCTTCTGTTCATTATCCAAACTTGCAGTTAAATTGAATCCAGCAATTGTGTAGTTTTAACCACAGGTGAATTGGATAGTGCCAAAAATACCTTTTATTATCCGAATACATTACAGATACGTGTTTTTTGCACTTTTTTTGCCCAGTCCAGATTTGTATGATGAGCCCACTTGCAGTTAAATTTGAATCCAGGCTATTGTGGATAGTTACACACGAGAATTGATAGGTGCAAAAAATACCTTTTATTATCTGAATACATTACAGAACATGTTTTTTGACTTTGGAGCACTACAGCTTTGTTATGAGGCACCTTGACTTAAAATGGGAATACTGTC
Organism: Phyllomedusa bahiana; assembly: GCA_025379985.1. Lineage (NCBI taxonomy): Eukaryota > Metazoa > Chordata > Amphibia > Anura > Hylidae > Phyllomedusa > Phyllomedusa bahiana. The sequence continues at coordinate 15,507 of JAODAL010039445.1, read as the reverse complement.
AATTTTGTAGTCACCACTGTGTGAATTGAAAGGGCCAAAAATACCTTGTATTATCGAATACATTTCAAGAATACGTGTTTTTTCACTTTGGCGCAGCCACAGCTTTGTTGATAGATCTACCTTTGCAGTTAAATTTGAATACAGCAATTTTGTAGTCACCTCGGTGAATTGATAGGTGCTAAAAAAATACCTTGTATTATCCGAATACAGTTCGGATACGGGTTTTTTCACTTTGGCGCAGGACCAGTTTTTTGTTGATTAGATCTACTTTGCAGTTTAAATTTGATACAGCAATTTTGTAGTCACACAGGTGAATTGATAGGTGGCCAAAAAATACATTGTATTATCCGAAAATACATTTCTGATATATGTTTTTTAAACTTTGGCGAGCTAGCTTTGTTTGATAGATCTTACTTTGTTTCGCAGTTAAATTGAATACAGCAATTTTGTAGTCACCACAGGTGAATTGATAAGGTGCCAAAAAATTCCTTGTATTATCACGGAATACATATCAGATATATGTTTTTTCACTTGGGCAGGCCAGCTTTGTTGAAGATTCTACTTTGCAGTTATTTTGAATCAGAAATTTTGTTTTGATTTGAGGGGATTTTTGGGAAAAAAGGAAATTTTAAAAGGCTGTGATTTGCCGTCTTTTTAATAAGAGGACTTCCAAAACTCTTCCATTTCTTCTCATATTTTTATATTTCTGAAAATGGAGCGAAATTCTAGGTGGGTAAACGAGCCAAAGAGGGGGGTTAGGACAATGGACAGGTAGAGGTACCGAGAGAAGGTGCTCCTTCAGTGCTGGCGACAACAGCATGACAGGGATGTCAGTTGCGGACCGTAAGGGCTGTCATCGATGGGTCAATGCCCTGATGAATCTCATAACGAACAGCGTGCCAATCGTTCTTCAGTGGTTAATGCAACCTGCATCCAGCAGTCTTACCTCCTCGACCTCCCAGTCACGGCACAAATGTCGTCTCAGCATCACAGCATCCGTCCAACATGAAGCAGCCCAAATGTCAACTCGTGGTACCCACCACTGTGGATAATCCATTTTCTGAAGACCTCGGTGTTGATGACAAATGCGGGTTGGGGTCAGAGGCAATGTTAAAAGATCAAGAGGCCAAAGACGATGATTTTCTCTGCTCTGACGCCAAGTTACTGATGGCATCCAGAGAGGAGAAGGATGCTGGTCAATCGGCAAAAAATCGGCGGTCGGCAACGCCCTTGCAGTCCCTCTTGCTTTGTAGCCCGCAGTCCTGGATGCAGAATTGTCAGGGGACGACGAGAGTCACCTGTGTTGATGATGATGATGACGGACATTGCGGATCCAACGTGGTCTTTTCAGCAGATTTGCTTGCGGACGCGTTCATCAGTGGGAGGAGGAAGACGTTGGGTAGTGTCAGTACGGCTTCCGCCTCAAAAAGGTGGAGAGGGCGGTCGAAGAAGTCCTGATATTGATTCCGCCAGCCACAGGTCAGCGCTAACCCCGGTCCTCGCTTATTCGCCTGTTCAAAAAGGTCCGGACCTCTCAAGCCTGGCCTTCTTTGAGCCAAGCCTCTGATTCACCAGCGATTCATATGCCGCCTATGCAATAAACGCATAAGTCGAGGCAAGAACCTTTTGGTGGTTAACCACCACCAACATGTTTAGTCACATGCAGCGAATGCATGAGTTGAAAATGGAGGCAACACTTGGCCAGAAAAGGCCAGACCGATGTTGGGCTTAACCACTGTCACACCCTCTGTCTCGCCTCCTCCTCCTCCTGCCACCACCAAGACGTTCACTCAGCTGCCCCTGTCTTCAGAGTATGATCAAGGGATCACCTCTGCTTCAGCCTCCACGTCGCTCAGAGTACTCCAGCACTACCAGGAGACACATTCTACCCCTTCTCCTTCCGCCAGTTTGGACTTACCTGCACGCCGTACAGTGGCCAGTCTAGCAGCCAGCCTTCTGTCTTCCAGGTTTCGGGAGCAGAAGAAACTCTTTAAACCCACAAACCATCCCAAAGCCAAAAGCCTGAATGTCGGGCATTGCAGGCTTTTGGCCTTGGAATTGTTGCTCTTTCCATCTGGTGGACACAGATGGGATTCCGACACGTTCATGGCCCTTGCCGCCCCCACCCAATAACTAGTGCCGAGCATGGCATTTCTTTGCAGAAAAAGCGTCCCTGCCCTGGCCAGCCACGTGTCATCTAAAATTTCAAGCAAAGTTGTCTCCATCTGTTGCCGGAAAAAGTCCATCTGGCCCGGACACATGGAACTAGTAGAACGGCCAAGGCCGCTATATCTCTGTTGACAGCCTCACTGGTGCGTGGGTGGATGTCTCTTGTGTGACGGTGACTCTCAGCTCGGCGACACGGCTCTCAAAACCGCAGCGGATGGTGCAGGGTTACTTTCCCCCAAGGTCTCTGGTGGCATCCACGTGCCAGAGAAAGCAGCCGTGTTGAATTTAATCTGTCTTGGAGACCATCCCCACAATGGTAGAGCTGTGGACAGCTCTCCGCAACGAGGGGATTAGCGAGCGCTGGCTGGGGGCCAAGAACCTTGTGCCAGCAAGGTGGTGTGCGATAACGGGCGATATCTGCTGGCCTGCCCTTAGATCGCGTAGGCTGAGCACATCTCTTGCATGGCACTTGTCATGAACTTGTTCGTCAGAAATTTCTAAAGTGCTACCCGGGTCTTGGACTGCCTGCTGAGAAGGCTCGAAGTCTAAGGTTCGCACTTTCCGACCGTTCGCACCCTGCTTCGTCCCACTGGCTGCATTGCAGCGTCAGCTCGGCTCTCACCCGTCAACCGTCTCATTGTTGCGTCGGCAACAACGTGGAATTCCACCTTCCACATGCCTCTAGCGATTTGTGGCAGCAGCGCAATGCCATTACGCAGTACGGATAGTGACACTATCGGCCGCCTGTCAAGCAAGCAGCGGTGTGAGGAACCTCGGGGGTGTTGAGCACACCGAGAGTGGAGGCAGGTTGAAAGAGTCTGCACCATATTGCAGTTTTAGAAGAAGCCACCAAAATGGTCAGGTAGACGGACAATGCCCTTGTCAGCATGTGCATTTGTGGTGATCTTAGTTCTGGATCGATCGTTGGAACACTATGAAACAAAATGGTTCCCGCCGCTACGGAGGAAGGAGGCGAGACAGATGGGACACGGAGCCTCTTTCTCTCGTCAAATTCCAGGCTGACAGTTTCACAATTTCATCGGTCTTCATTAGGCAGTGGTTCGGGGTCCCAGAGCTAGTGCAGGTGGGAATCAGCTCGCTGGGTGCATCATCCAGGCAAAGTTTCAGGGCTGATGTTGAGGCTGGCGGAGGCAGCGCGAGGAGGAGGAGGAGGAGATTCATAGGGGACACCGACGTTGCCGACGTCCTCTGCCTTGGAAAGAGGTAGCGCATTTTGAGGCGGAGGAGGAAGATGGGAAGATCAGTTTGCTAGTGCCACTAGACCAGTTGGCTTGGGAATCAGGTCCATCTCTACATGATGTGCTTGGGATGCTCCCATTTCCTCCTAACCTGGATCCTCGCATTAAGCATCACAGTATGAACATCAGTTACTTGGTGGCCACCCTCCTGGATCCAGGGTACAAAACAAAACTCTGCACTTTCTTCCACCCACCCAAATAGAGAGTAAAATGCAGGAAATGGGAGACCTTGCTGATTGATCAAATGGAGAACATCTGTCTGCGTCCTGCTTCACGTTCCCCAAATGTCACGGGTTGCCAACATCATCAGCGACATGACAGCAGTAGAGTGCCAAGTAGCCGTAGCGCAGCAGCAGCAGCAGGCATGTGCAGATGCCTAATGGGTGACCTCTCTGGCAATCTTTGTTACCACCTCACCAACGCATGCAATGCAGGGCACAATCAACACAACATAGCCAGTTAAGATCATGGTGCACGACTACTATATGCGTATCAACACCGATGTTTTTGTATGTGTCCGGACCCATGTAGATTACTGGGTATCCAAAATGGACGAATGGTCCGAGCTCGCTCGCCACGCCATAGAGGTGTTGGTCCTTGCCCAGAGCCAGCGTCTTATCCTGGAGCGGGACCTTCAGGACAGCTGGATGAGTCATTACAGACAAACGCATCCGGCTTTTCACAGAAAATGTGGATCGTGTTGACTTTCATCAAGATGAATCAAGGCATGGTCTTGATGATGTTGTGGCCCCAATTGCCGAGGTCACCGATTAGTTGCCGGTCTACTTCAACATTCCTCTTCAAACAGAAATGGTCCTCTTGAAAAATGTTTTTTTTAATGATCACATTTCTTACTGCAATTTTATTCTCTTTTCCCATCTGTTCATTTTGCTGGTTTTGCTGATGAGGAGACTGTAAAAGACAGCAAGTTTCATGACAACAACCCTTATTCCTTTTACTCACATTATCTTTAGAAGTTTTCGCAAAGTCAATGGTTTTGAGGTCATGTTGCTGTGAGATAACAGCTATTACTTATGGTCCTTTGAACAGACAATGTGCTTTTAAGTGGCATTTCTCCCTCACAATTTTTATTGTGGCTGAGAAGTCATATTTATAATTATTTGGGGTCATGTTGTGTGAGATACAGGCAATAATCATGGTCTTTGGACAGAAATGTGGCTTTTAAGTTGGCATTTCTCCCTCTCAATTTTTATTAGTGGCGGAGAAGTCATTATTAATAATTTTTTGTGTGTCATTTGTTGCTGTGCGATACAGCATTAATCATGTCCTTTGTGGGAACAGAAATGTGGCTTCTAAGTGGCATTTCTCCCTCACAATTTTTACAGTGGCTGAGAAGTCGATTTTTATCATTTTTTTGGGTCATGCACTTGCTTTGAAATTGCAGCAATACTACAGGTCCTATATAATAATGTTGTTTTAACAGACATTTGTTCTTCACAATTGTCCATATGGCTCAAGGGTTCATGCTTTGAATTTTTGCGGCATTTTGTTTGAAATGCAGCCTATACTACAGGTCCTATTATAAACAAATGTTGTTTCTAACAGACATTTGTTCTTCACAATTGTCCAAGAGTGGCTCAAGGATGATGGTGCTGTCCCAGAAACAGGAATAGGTTGGACACTGTTAATGAGAACATATTGCAAATGACTTGTTTCTTGCAAGATCTTTAAACATAGCTATCAATGCCTGTATTGAGACAACCCATTTCATACAATGAAAAAAGAGAAACAAAGACATGGTGGGATTCCATCCTATTTTAAAAAATGTGTTTTCTAGATAAACTACTAAAAAAACTTGCATGTACCAAAAATAGCTGGTAAAAAAATTCTTGAATTGTACAACCGGAGGTACAGGAAAACTTGACAGATGTAGGTTATTCAGAGGTCATGGAGTATGGAGCACGGACAGAGACAAGTACAGATACAATTTCCTCAGCACGTTGAGTAAAATGAGAAAAAGAATGTCAAGAAAAAGGGCACCTAGGTTGGAACGAGGAGCGTTAACACAGTATATTTCCAAGTGTAAGCTCAATTGGTCCGCACTCATACAGAGGGGCAAGCACTACCCAGGACAGGGACAAGTATATGTCCAGTGAAACTAAAATGATGGTTGAAAAACTCCTATTTACGGCACTTATTAATCTGTGGGTTCAGACAGGTTTAATGGTCATTCTGCGGTACAGGGGACAGATTAGTTAATGTCCAGTTCACACTTAAATGTGGTTCAAAGACTCCTTTTCCGGCACTTTTTAATTTGGGGGTAAGACGTTTTTATGGTCATACTGCAGTCCAGGAAGGTATAGTCAATGTTCCAGTTCAACTAAAATGGTCGTTGAAAGATCCTTTTCCTGGCACTTTTTAAATGTGGGGTCATGCAGGTTTGGGGTTATGCTGTGGCCCAGGACAGGTTTAGTCATGTCCAGTGAAAACTAAAATGGTGTTGAAAGACTCCCTTTCCGGCACTTTTTATCTGGGGGTCATGTAGTTTGGGCTCATGTGTGGACAGGACAGGTATAGTCAATGTCCAGTGAACTAAAATGGGTGGTGAAAGGGACTCCTTTTCCGCCACTTTTGAATAGTGGGGGGTCATGCAGTTTGCGGCTCATGCTGTGGCTAGTCATGTATAGACAATGTCCAGTATCCCACTTCTCCTCGGCGCCCGCGGGCGCTCCTCTCGCTCTAATATGAGAGAGACCGTCTCCTGCAGACTACTTTTAAATGGGGGTCCTGCAGGTTTGGGGCTCATGCTACGTTCCGGAAGGGGATATATAGTGTCCAGTTCAAGTAAAATGATGGTTCAAATCATACTGCCTTCTCGGCACTTTTTAATTTGTGGGTGATGCAGGGTTTAAGGGTCATGTGTACAAAAAAGGCGATAGTGAATGGGGTTGTGATTTTTTTTCTGGGCTTTTATTACCAAAGTGTGTTGCCTAAGATGTAGCACGTATCCATTTGAATGTTGTGGATGATAATTCCAGCTTTCTCCATCCTTGTTTGGGTGTAGAATGAAGGTGTTGATTGCTCTCCCATAGACTTTAATGGTCATCGCTCATATTTATATAGACTTGGACTATTTCTTGTCGGATGATAGTCGACTATCGAATCGACTGTTGTCGATGGCCAACGTAATCGCTTCAACACCTATTGATAACCAGATTATCGCCGATGTCCATTAAAGTCTATGGGAAAGGAACAGCACCTTCACTCTTATACCCAAACAGGACTGGAGAAGCTGGAATTAACATCCACAACAGTAAACTGGATATGTTCTACATCGTAGGCAACACAATGAGGCAACAAAAATCACAGAAACAAAGTCACAGACTATTCACTATCCCCTTTCTTGTACCACAGCTTGACTTAAAACCTGCATGACCCACAAATTAAAAAGTGCCAGAAGGCAGTATGATTTGATCCTTCATTTTTACTTGAATGAACATTGACTATATCTGTCCTGGAATGCAGCATGACCTTAAACCTGTCTGACCTTACAGATTCAAAAGTGACAGAAAAGGAGTCTTTGAAACCACCATTTAGTTGAACTGGACATTGACTATACAGTCTGTACTGACAGCCCAATTTTGGGATTTCCCTTCAAACCTGCTTGACCCACAGATTAAAAAAATGCGGTAAAAGGAGTCTTTGAACCCATTTTTAGTTTTGCTGGACTTGACTATATCTGTCTGTACCGCCCAGTATGACCATTAAACTGTTGACCACAGATTAAAAAAGTGCCGGAAAAAGGAGACTTTCAACCACCATTTAGTTGAACTGGACATTGAAACTTTTTTACCTGTCCTGCTACCACAGTATGACCTTTAAACTGCGCGATGACACAGATTAAAAGTGCTGGAAAAAGGAGTCTTTCAACCACCATTTTAGTTTAACTGGACATAGACTTCCCCTGTCTGGACCGAAGCATGACCCTTAAACTGTTGACCCACAGATTAAAAATTGCTGGAAAAGGAGTTTTGAAACACCATTTTAGTGAACTGGAACATAACTGATCCTGTTCCTGGGCCACAGCATAAGCCCTAAACCTGCATGACCTCCAGATTAAAAAGTGACGGAAAAAGGAGTCTGTTGAAACACCATTTTAGTTGACTGGACATTGACTATTAACTGTCCATGCGTCGCAGGGGACCATAAACCTGTCTGACATACAGATTGAAAAGCGCGCAGGAAAAAGGAGTGTCACGGCTCACTCTCACTCAATCGCGCTCGTTTAACTGGAAATTGACTATATCAGTCCTGGACGACAGAATGATCCAAAACCGCAAACAGTTGCCCTTATGGACCGATCAGCAGATTTCTCAAAGAAGAAAATAAACTATATTAAAAACACTCGTTTTCATTACTGCTGCTGCTAGAGCTACTTGCCATTTACTGGTGACATTGTTCCACCGTGAATACTTAGAATGTGAAGCAAAAACGAAAACAGATGTCCAGTAGGTCAACGAGGCCTGTCTGAAAAAAATCCTGCATCGTACTGTCAGTGGGGTGGAGGAAAATTTACTGTTCAAGGGCGGGTTATGCTGTAAAAAGTGGATCACGCAGGTTCAGCTGGCAGGGCCCAGGACTACAGTGGGTTGTGGTGAGAGCAAAGGGCTGGCTTCGTCATCTATTAACACGAGGTTCAGCTAGCAGTGCCCGAGTTACAGTGGCGTGGTGAGAGGCCCAGGCTGGCGTCCGGTCATCATAACACCGGCAAAAATGCCCTTAAGACGCAGCAACGAAAACAGTCGTGTGAAGCAGAGTGAGGAAGCGGGAAAGTGTGAGCTAAGACTCAGCCTTCCTAAGTACACATTCAAGGAAACTTGGTAGCGCAGAGAAATTTCTACCTTATGAGAGCGCTTTCCCACCGTGATGAGTGCGGCCAATTGAGCTTCACTTGGTAAATTTTTTGGATTGCACGCAACCCTGTTTCCACCAGGTGCCCTTTTTCTTGTGCATTCCCTTTTTTCTCCCCGTTTTACCTCAACTTGTTTGCGGACACAATTGTCACTGTTCTTTGTGGGTGGCGAATGTGCTCCCAAAACCCCATGTCCTTGAATAACCCTACATCTGATAAGTCTTCCTGTACCTCCCTATGTACTATTCAGAGGAACTATTTGATCATCAGCTCTTTTGTACATAGCCAAATTTTTTTAGTAGTTTAATTCTAGAAAAAAAAAAAAACACATTCTTAAAATGGATGGCAATCCAATCCCAACCTTGAGGAGAGAAACCTTTTTTGTTAAATGTATTAAATGGCGCGGCGCTCACGTCTCACGCTCAGGGGATTTGCTAGCTATTTTAAAAGATCTTGCCAAAAAAAAGTCATTTGCAATATGTTTCCATTAAACAGTGTTCCTACCTTATTTCGTTTTTGACAGCACCATGCTCCATAAATTTATCAAAACATCACCCTTGATGCCATTTGATAATTGTTGATAAGAACATATGTCTGTTAGAACCAAATTTTTTAGTAATAGGACCTGTTAGTATAGCTGTATTTACAGAAACATGCCACCATAATTCAAAAACATGACCCTTTGGTACACCTCTTGACAATTGTGAAGATCAAATGTATGTTAGAAACCTTTTTTTTTAAATAGGACCCTGTAGTTATAGCTGCATTCACAGTAAGCATGACCCACAAAATTATTAAAAATTTCTTATCTAGCCACTGATAAAATTGTGAGGGAGAAATGCCATCTTAGAAGACACATTTCTGTTCCAAAGGAACCATGATATATAGCTGTACTCACAGCAACCATGACTTCCAAAAGATGAGTAGGGCACATGTATGAATCCGCCGGGTCAGAGGCGCGTTTTCGCCAGTTTTTCCCGGCGGAATCTGCGCTGATTTATGTCGCGGACCGGGCGGCGCTCTTACATATCATGTAAGTCCGCCGCGCCTGCCAGCGTATGAGGCGAAGTGCGGGGACTGGGCGCTGTGCGGCGCTGCGCTATGCTTCGGCCGTCCGAGGTAGCGCACATCATACATGCGGGTTACAATGTCCGCGCGCCTCGATAGTTGTGGGGGGTGCAGTGCGGGGACTTAGGCGCGTGTGTGCGGAGATAGAGATGACCGAGAATCTGTTCCGATGCGAGACAGGCCCTGGCTGGGGAGCTGCCGAGAAAATTCTTCCAGATGTCGGTGCGGGAGTATGAAGCAAAATCGCCTTTATAAAGGGTTCTACATTTTTGGGGTCTAAATCCTCCGTCCGAGGCAAGTGAAGCAGGATCCAGAACATGACGAGGAAGCGGATCGTAGATCGCGGACCGAAGTCTCGGCCGCCTCGCTACCGTGCAGCAGGAGTGTTGATTCCCGAAAATATGCCTTTATAAAGCGGGAAAACCAGTGTCTGAATAGGAAGAGTGAATGTACAAAATACATTTTAAAAAATAAACTATTCACTTTCCCAAACTCTAGAACGGCACAATTTCAAGAAATATGATATTGGAAATTTGCCGGGAAATACAGTAATTCAACATCTGAAACACTGGTCGGAATAAACCGGCCAATCAGAATGGAGCGTCAGTGAACCATTTAAAGCGAATGGGGAAGAATTGGACCAATCCAAATATACCCGGCGGATAATTCATTATACAGTTAAAAATGCTTGAAAAGAGCTGATTGGCTGAGATAACGGGGGTTGGCTTATCTCAGCCAATAGAATAGGTGCGACAAAGATCCCATTCTAGGCTATGGAGGAAGTTTAGACCAATCAGAAATCGAGGACAAAGTCCCATTCTAGCGTATGGGGAAGTTCTACACCAATCAGAATCCAGGGCGGGATAATTCTAACATACAGTAAAAATGGCTGAAAAAGAGCTGATTGAACTGAGCTAGCGGTGATCTCGTAGCTCAGACAAATCAGAGCGCGAGCTAAATTCTCCCATTTATATCTATGGAGAAATGAGCGGCACTCAAATCTCCACGCTCAGCGCCCGTGCGGCATGAAGTATTAATCAACACAAATTATTTGCATACACTGTATAAAGCATTCTCAGATAAAGACCAGAACACTTCTTGAAAAATAAAGCAGTTAAACAACCCGAACAACGCGTTCGTCGCCGAGAAACCGGCGCTACTTAGGGAATTGCCATAGAGAGAATTGCCGGATAGACAGTAATTTCAAATTGTTTAAGCTATTCTCATTGGTCGGCATAAAAACCAGCCAATCAGAATAGGAGCGACAATGTCCCATTCTATCACTATGTGGGAGAATTGACAATCAGAATAGGAGCGATCAAAGCCCCATTCTAGCTATGGAGGAAAATGGACCAATCATATTCAAAGGAGGGGACAGTTCAAAATACAGTATAAAAAAGGCAGAAAGAAACGAGCTGATTGGTTGAAGCAGCGGGTTTGATTGGTCGTCCAGCTATAGCCAATCGAGGCGAGCTACTTTCTCATATAGTTTCTATGGGGAAAAGTCTTTATTGAGCGCGCTCTGTGATTGGCTAATTTCAAAGAGCTGCCGTAATTTGGACCCATTGGGAGAGAGGCGAGCGACGCTCCTATGGGTTTGTAATGCAATCTGAAATCAAGCTGTTTATGGCCGAAATCACATTATAAACACTACACAAGTTGTCCGATGTGTATTTAAAGGAAATCCTAATATGTGCGCTAACGAAAAAAAAAATATTTATTTCCCACTACAATCATGTTTTTTTCTTTATTTTCGTTAGCCAAGGATCCCAATAGTCATGGGTTATGCATCGAAAATAAAGAAAAAAACATGATTTTACGGAATTAACTATATTTTTTTTGTTAGCCACGCATATTCGGATTCCTTTTATATACACATCGAGACAAACTTTGTGTAGTGTTTAATGTGATTTCGGTCCATATTACAGTTGATTTCAGATTAGCATTACAAAACCATAGGAGCGTCAGCTCGCTCTCCCATTGGTCTCCAAATTCGGCGGCTCTTTGAAAATTAGCCAATCACAGAGCGCGCTCAGAATGTCTTTTCCATAGAACTCTGATGAGAAAAGTAGCTGCGCTCTGTTGGCTTAAGCTGGACGAGCCCCCGCTGCTTCAACCATTAGCTCGTTTCTGCCTTTTTACTGTATTTTGAACTGTCCCGCAACTTTTGAATATGATTTGGTCCATTTTTCTCCATAGGCTAGGAATGGGGCTTTGTCTCTCCTATTTGAATGTCAATTCTTCCTCCATCTAGTGATAGAATGGGCATTTTCGCTCCTATTCTGATTGGTCATTCTCCTCCATAGGATAGACATGCGGACATTGTCTCGCTCCTATTCTGATTGCTGGTTTATGCCGACAATGAGGAATAGCTTAAACAATTTGATAACTGTCTTCCCGGCAATTCTCTCTCATATGTCGCAATTCCCTATGTCTGCGCGGTCTCGGCGAACGAACGCGTTTGTTCGGGTTTTTATCTGCTGTATTTTCAAGAAGAGTTCTGTCTTTATCCTGAGCGCCCGAGATTTGAGTCCGCGCCTCATCCTCCAACCTTCATAGATGGATAAGGGAGAGAGTAGCCTCGCTCTTCTGATTGGCGGAGCTAGCCGAGACCCGCTAGCTCAGCAATCAGCTCTTTTTCAGCATTTTTACTGTATTTTGAATTATCCCGCCCTGATTCCTGATTGGTGTTGTTGTAAACTTCCCCATAGGCTAGAATGGGACTTTGGCGCTCGGTTTTCTGATTGGTCTAAACTTCTCCATAGCTTAGAATGGGATTTGTCGCTCCTATTCTAAATTGCGTCTAAACTTTTCCATAGCACTAGAATGGACTTTGTCAGCTCCTGTTCTGATTGGCTGAGATAAACCAAGCCTCCGTTATCTCAGCCAATCAGCTGTTTTTAGATTTTACTGTTTTTGAATATTCCCGCCCCTGGATTCTGATTGGTCTACATTTCTCCATAGCTAGATGTGACTTTTGTCGCTCTATTCTGATGGCTGAGCTAGCGAGACCCCGCTAGCTCAGCAATCAGCTTTTTCAGCATTTTTACTGTATTTTTGAATTATACCGCCGGCGATTTTGATTGGTCAATTCTTCCCCATAGCTTTTATGGTTCACTGTCGCTCGATTCTGATTGGCGGTTTTCTGCCGAACAATGAGAATAGGTTCAGATTTTGAATTACTGTACTTCTCCCCCCTCCCCATTTCCCCCGGCAATTTTCAATATCATTTTCTTGATATTGTGCATTCTAGAGTTTGGGAAAAATGTTTTTTTTTTTTTATTATGTGTATTTTACATTCAGCTCTTTTTCTGACCACTGGTTACCGCTTTATAAGGCGATTTTTTCCTATTCATACTCTGTGCACGGAGCGGAGCGCCAGATTTCTGTCGCGATCTTCCTATATGCGTCCTCGCATGTTCCGTTCTTGATTCACTTCGCCTCCGCCGGAGGATTTCGACCAAGGTCTGCTTGTCGGCAGCTGACGAGCGCTGAGATTCTGTCTCGCTCTTCGATACGCTTCCTCGCATGTTCGGTTCCATGCTTCACTTCGCCGCGCCGGAGGATTTAGACCAAATCACAAAAACAGGTCTGCTTGTCGGAGCTGCCGAGCGCCGCGATTGGCGAGCCGCGATGGTACATGCCGCGGGAACTAATACGAGCGCGCCGAGTCCCGCCCGGAACGCCTACAATGCTGCCCCACGCGCCCACTGCCCGCCCTCTGCCGCCCCTTCTTGTGGACCGCCGCCGGAAAGTGGCGACGCTGATGGTCCGACAGGGTGGATTCGGGCTGAGAGGAGACAGTGCACGCTCAGAAAACTGGGTAAAGCCCTTCATCATGTCGCCCGAAGTGAGTAAATGGTATAGGTTTTTCATGTATCCTGTACAATTGGTGTCTTTTACAGTCTATCACAGCAAAACCAGCAAAATTATCTTTTGGTGTATTGTGAATTAATATTCGCAAGTAAGAAATGATCATTTTAATAAAAAAAGATTTCAGAGACCATTTCTGTTTGGAGAGGATTGTGATTTAGACCGGCAACTTATCGGTGACCTCGGCAATTGGGGCCACAACATCATCAGTGATTCCATGCCTGATTCATCTTGATGAAAGTCAAAACGATCCTCATTATTGTGGAAAGCCAGATGCATTTGTCACTGTAATGGACTCCTCCAGCTGTGATGTAGGTCGCTCAGATATGACGCTGGCTGCTGGGCAGGACAACACCTCTAGGGTGAGGTGGTAAAGAAAGATTGCCAGAGGTCACCCATTAGGCTTCTGCCACAATGCCTGCTGCTACTGCCGCAGCTACTTGCCTACTCTACTGCTGTTCACGTGCTGACGTTGTCCTCGCTGTGACTTTGAAGAAAACGTGAAGCAGATGCCTCAGCTAGTATCCAGTTGATCAATCAGCACAGGTCTCCAATTCCTTCATTTTACTCTCTCTCATTTTGGGTGGGTCGGAAGGAAGTGCTGAGGGTTTTGCTTTGTACCGGGGATCGAGGAGGGTGGACACAACAGTAACTGTTATTCAGTTTGATGGCCTAATGCGAGATCATGTTGGAGGAAATGGAGCATCAAGCAACATGTGAGAGATGGAGCCTTGATTTCCCAAGCCTCTGGGGCACTAGCAAACTGATCTTCCTCATCTTCCTCCTCCACCTCAAATCCGTGAAAACCTCTTTCCAAGGCCGGGACATCGGTAACGTCGGTGTCCAGGAATACCTCCTCCTCCTCCGCTTCCTCCGCCACAGCTTCAACACAGCCCTGACTTGCCTGAGATGATGCACCCTGAGAGCTGAGGCGCCGCCTTGCTCTAGCCCTGGACCCCAAACCACTGCCTATTGACGACCGATAAAATTGCGAAACTGTCAGGCCTTCTAGATTCGACGGAGAGAAAGGTTCCGTGTCCGCATCTGTGTCAGTCTCCTGCGTCGCTGGTGGGAACTGATGTTTCAGAGTGTCCAACGATCGTTCCAGAACTAAGATCACCACAATGCTCATGCTGACAAGGGCATTGTCCGCACTGACCATTTTGGTGGCTTCTTCAAAACTGGCAAGGATGGTGCAGAGCTCTTTCACCTGCCTCCACTCTCGGTGGCTCAACACCCCGAGATCCGCACCGCTGCTTGTCAGGCCATGTGTCACTTCGTACTGCGTAATGGGATTGCGCTGCTGCCACAATCGCTGGAGCATGTGGAGGGTGGAATTCCAGCATGTTGCCATGTCAACAATGAGACAGCCAGGCGGGATGAAGCAGGGTGCGAACGGCGGAAGTGTGAGCTCAGACCTCGAGCCTTCCTCAGCAGGCAGTCCAGACCCGGGTAGCGCTTTAGAAATTTCTGGACGACGAGGTTCATGACGTGTGCCAGGCAAGGGATGTGCTCCAGCCTACCGATCTTAAGGGCGGCCAGGAGATTTCGCCCGTTATCGCACACCACCTTGCCTGGCACAAGGTTCTTGTCACCCAGCCAGCGCTCAGTCTCATTGCGAAGAGCCGTCCACAGCTCCTGACCTGTGTGTTGACGGTCTCCAAGACAGATTAATTTCAATACGGCCTGGTTTCTATGGGCACGTGATGCCACCAGAGGACCTTGGGGGAAAGAACCCTGCACCATCCCTGCGGTTTTGAAGAGCGTGCGCCGAGCCTGAGAGCCACCGTTACCACCAGAGACATCCACCCAGCTCACCCAGTGAGCTGTCACAGAGATATAGGGGCCTTGGCCGTGCTTATTAGCCCATGTATCGGTGGTCAGGTGGACTTTGCCAGACACAGATGCAGACAACGCGCTTGAAATTTTAGATGACACGTGGCTGGCCAGGGCAGGGACGGCTTTTCTGGAAAAGAAATGCCTGCTCAGCATCTGGTATTGGGGGCAGGCAAGGGCCATGACATGGCGGAACCCATCTGTGACCACCAGACGGAAAGGCAACATTTCCGAGGCCAAAAGCCTGGCAATGCCGACATTCAGGCTTTTGGCTTTGGGATTGTTTGGGTTAAAGAGTTTCTTCTGCTCCAAAACCTGGTAGACAGAAGGCTGGCTGCTAGACTGGCCGCTGTACGGCGTGCAGGTCAAACTGGTGGAAGGAGAAGGGGTATGGGTCTCTGGTGGTGCTGGTGGTACTCGGGGGACGGT
>JAODAL010039444.1:0-37991 GCA_025379985.1 Phyllomedusa bahiana | reverse complement strand
TAGATTCATCATATTCCTCCCCTATGCCCATATACCCACCTGCACTCTATACATACTCCACACTCTGTAAGTAAACTCTTCCAGCTCTTATGTATTCCAGGAACCACCCACTACTGTGTCTGACCCTTCTTCAGATTGGTTTCTTAACTCCACACTCATGTAACCTCCCAGACCTCTTTTCTTTAGAACTCCCTTGATATGTATATACACGCTGTCCAAGTCATCCCAGACCCCTCTTCCTTGTGTTTCCAGTATCATGCCGTGCACCTTACCCCTATAGACCCATCAAGACAATCTGCTCACCGTACACGCCCCCCTGTTCTTGCATCCATCCTACAATTGTCAGTGCCTCCTCTCACCACCTAAATCCTGACTTATTCTGTATGCTCATATGAGAATTCTCGTACAGATCCCATGATTTTCAAGATACTGAAAGTCAAAAAATACCCACATTCCCCCCCTCTCCCCTCCCATCAATCCTCAGAGAATCACCTCTTGCCTCTCCCTCATAAATCTCATGCAGAGTGTCCTGCCTACTCCTTACTTCCTACATGTACCACCCTCCCACACCTATACCATATTCAACATCAAACCCAATACTTCCTCATATCGTGTGTGTGTGTGTGTGTGTAAAAAATACTCACTGTGTGACCTCCCTACCCTCCTAACCTCATCAATCACCCTGTGTCCACCTAACCCCCACTAAAATCTGTCTTTCCCATCCTCTACAATCAAGTGTGAACCCCTTCTTATGGTAAAATTCTCCACTGGTGTACTTGACCTGTCTACCCTCCCTACCTGAAAGTGTAATCTATCTAGTCAAATGAAGAAGAAAAATCCTTCATTCCCCTTATATGTCCATCGTGTCTGAGAACTCAGTCGCCTTCTACTCACTCCCTACACACTACCTAACTGAAACACGCACCTCTCCAAGTGTTAATGAACTGTGTGACCCCGTAGACTCTTTCTTCCCCCAAGTTAGACTACCTAACATTAATTCATTCATCTCATTAATTCATCCCAATAGATTCACTAACACATATTTTCTCACCTACTCGCCTATCTCTCCTCAGAACTGTCTAATTTTTGACTTCCCCATAATACCCCTATTCGTACTCTCAATCTCATGGTATCAAACTGACAGTCTCATGTGTTTGATCACACATGTCAACACAATTACTTCTATAGTTCCCATTATCACATGTGTTGTTGTCTGACAAATCATGACCTATTATCTCCACTACTGACATATCCATACTCAATATATAGCACATCACCCTGTATCCCCATCTACCATCACCACCTGTCATACCCACAGACACATCAAATGTCAATAAACTGTCCACCATCTCACATATTTACTAGTTGACTCCATCACCCTAATACCCTACCACATGTTCCCATTATCCAATCCCTCCGTATGTCTAAGTCACTATCGATCTCACTGCGTATTTCCATTGCAATTATTGTAACAGTGTGTCACACTCTGCTCCGCTCTCCATCAACCTGCGTATCACTCCTCACATTAGATACAATCGTTATCCACAAATTCTGCCCCCCACAGTATAAAAAAAGTTGCACTGCTGTGCATACCACATAACATCATGTGTCACCCATGTGAGTCCAATTAGTCCAATTCTATGACATAAGAATCTTTCTCTACCCATGCTATTGAGAGACCCAACCCCACAAAAACTCATCCTCTCCCATCGTGTTCTCTATCAAATGTGTCACTCTATCGAATAGACTAGTAATCCACTGTGAGTGACTCCATGTGTAATTATGTATCACTATCTCCAATATACATGTTCTACAAATTTACCCTGATATCTACAATCAGTCAACCACCTCAATGTGTTTCAGTTATGTCCACTCCTACCCCACCACCCTCCCCATCAGAATTATCCATAGTTCCCCTCTACACATGCACTGTAACTCCTCCTCTCCACACTTCACAATATCACGACAGACTACACTCACCACCTGTCTACACACACATGTCACACGCTCACCTCTCCCAGATCTAGACTGACGTCTTTTAGTGTATCCCTCATCTCTGTTTCCCAATGATGTACTCCATTAACTTGTGTCTCTCTACTCAGTTTTTCTACTGAACCCAATGTCATTACCACTTTTTCCATCCGTGTGTGTGTGTGATCCTCCATTCCTACCTATGTCCTTATAAATTTTCTGTGTCTCAGAGCCTCTCTTGAAACAACCATTGATATACTCGCAAATCCTCACCACCTTGAAAAATGTCTCGTAGTCATAGTGTCCACAACCCCACCACACTCAGACCTACCTCGCTCCAATCCCGTAGTAATTACACTATCATCGCCATGTGTGACATCTCGCCATGTCCACTAAAGCCCTCATTCACCTCTCCCAGGTTGTTAATCCTTGTGTCTCTGTTATAATCACACACCCACGTTCTCAAGAGATCCCCTATTTTCTATACCACGTTCCTACTTCCACACTTGCCCTAGAAGTACCGTAATTGTACATCTGGTCATGTATCATTGTGTACGACACCTATACTACCCTCTCCCTATATGTGTGTGTCTCTCATGTTGTCATACGTTCTCATCTGCATATTATGTGTGTGTCACATATACAGTACAGTGATATTCCATCTCGATCTGTGATCTGTGATAAATGAGTTTTCTGTGACATTATCAACTCTCCAAGTAAGTTAGACATAGTGTCCATGTAGTCAACTCGTCATCTTGTGTTCTTACTGTCCAACCACTAGATTCAGTAAAATTACTATGTTGCTAGTTGTACGTTAGATGTGTAGTAATATGTACTATACACAACACATCCATACTCCGAGATTCTCACTGTGTTGTATCTTCATGTACTCAACTATAAGACAATGAAGACCACTGCCATGAAGTACAGCCAGTTTGTGCTCTACTCTCGTGTGCTGAGTCAAGAAACATTGTTTAATCCGAATAGTCCGTCATTAAGTTGTCAACTGTAGTACATGACGATGTCCCTACCCCAATCTGATTCATGCGTCTCACACGTAGTTGTAATGCTAATATCTTCCTCTGTGTGACCTACTACATGCCCTGATCAGTCATTTTCTCTCTCTCCTCCATCTCCCAGTACAATACTGTGCGTAATCGCACATGAGTCTCCTCCTCGTCCTCTCCTGTGCACTCTTCACATTGTTTGTTGTCACTCCTAGTGTGCATCTCAGTCCACATACACATAACCAACCCCTCTATTACCATCTTCTCAAGGTCTCATACTGTTCTAATCCTAATAGACCAATACATGAAGCTCCATGGTCACACTCTAGTATGTATACCTCTTAATGTGTCCTAATGAATCACCCATACTCCTCCATATGTTAACAAAGTAAACTTGTTTTAAAGAGTGTACTACGTTCTACACCCTATCACCACCTCCCAACTTTCAACTAAATCATATCCAAATCCTAACCCACCCCACCTAAAACATAACCCTCACAAACTACTCCCATGTGTCGCCAATAGTACTGTGTTGTCCTCATCCAGACTTACATACAACCTAGACTAATATATCCCCCCATTCCTCACCCTGTTGCTGTCGCCTCCTCTATCTGCCCCCACACAATATAAAAAGATAACTACTACCCTGTGTAAATATATGTCTCTCTCCCGTGCCATGACCCCATTATCACAGAGTAGTCATATTACACATGTCTACATATATTCACACACAAGTCTATCACCGCAGTATCCTCCTCTTGTATTCATGTAAATCGCTCCTAGATGCCATTACCTTTAATCTGTGTGTGTTTGATTCATAAATGTCATAATTTACGAATGTTCCGTGTCTAAATGTGTGCACTATGTCAACATCCTAAAAAGTCCTCACGAATTAACAAACACACTCTCACATGTCCTCACGAAATTGTTTGATATCTCCACTCTCTCCCAGTGTTGATCATCACATCAATCTCCACTAATACTAGAGTGTTCTTCGCCTTCATTTTTAGTATTTAAATGTCCACTTTGTCGTGTTCACATACTCAAGCATTAGAGATACTACCTCCTGAAGTACGTGTGATGTCCACCCAAGTGTCCTATCGACCCCACATACTAAACGTCACCAATAATCCTCGTCACCCCTGGTCCTAATCCACTACTCTCTATAACCGTCTATCCTCGACATGCGCTAAAGACCTCACCAAAGAGACAGAGAGATCCCTTGTGTGAGTACCAATTCAGTAACTCTCTATGTGCGTAATGTCTCCTCTGTGTCCATGTTTTACACATCTATTTTGTATGTCCCTTGATGTGTCTAGAAGCTAAATGTTCTACCATGTGCGACACTCACTTTTGTTGTCCCAGAGTACAGTTGCACGATAGTAAAAAAGTGTCTCTGAGATGTCTATGTTGTTATTATGTGTGTACATCCCCCATAATAACATTCATTCATTTCATTAATTAATTCATTCATCTTTCATTCATTATTTCATTAATTATTTAATTTATCACATACACCCTTACATTCATTAATTCTTAATTACATTATTATTTATTTTTTTTCATTCATTATTTAATTCTTAATTCATCCCCCATACTAAAATTCATTCTATATTCACCATAACACCATTATTTTCTCCCCTTTACTACAATTCATTCCATTCACCCCATAATTCCATTCATTCTTTCATTAATCCCCATATATCAATTCATTCATTCACTAATTTCATTCATCCCCATACTAAAATTAATACATTATTCACGCATTACAATCCCATACTACACATTTAATTATTAATTCATTACTTAATCATTATTCCCATAACTACCATTCATTCATTCATCCCATACAACCACCCACTCATCTCCATTCCATACTACCTTTAATTCATTCAATCCATCCCATAACTAACATTAATTATTTAATCCCATATACATTAATTATTAATCCCATACTACCATTCATTCATTATTCATCCCATACTACCATTCTTTCTATCATCCAATACTACCAATCATTCAACCCTTATCACCTTTCATCCATTAATTCATTCACCCCCACACTAAACATTCATACATTCACCCATACTACACTTCATAATACAATCCCCCATACTAACCATTATTCATTCATTCATACTACCATTCATTTCACTCATCCCATACTATCACCAAACTCATCCACCATAATACCTCTCATTAATCCCCATATCCCCCATTCATAATCAATTCATTCCTTCAACCCATATACAATTATTCATTCATCCATACTACCATTCATGCATTCATTCATCATTCATTCATTCATTCATTCATCCATACTACCATTCATTCATCCCATACTACCATTCATTCATCCCATCCCATACTACCATTAATTCATTCAATCCCATACTACCATTTAATTCATTCATCCATACTACCACCCACTCATCATCCATCCATACTACCATTCATTCATTCATCCCCATATCCATCATTCATTAATTCATCCATACTACCATCATCCATTCAATCATTCTTTCATCATATACCATTCATTCATTTATCCCATACTACCATTCATTATCCTACTCCCCATTCAATCCTTCACCCTATACTAACCATTCATTCATTCATCCCATACACCATTCATCATTCATTCATTATCATACTACCTTTCATTCATTAATCATACTACCATTCATTCATCCCATACTCCATTCATTCATTCACCCTCATATACCATTATTCATTCATTCATCCATACTACCCATTCATTCATTTCATCCATCCCTACTAACATTCATTCATTCACTCATTCATTCATCCCATACTACCATTCATATTCATCCATACTACCATTCATTCATTCATCATCCCATACTACCATTATTCATTCATCATCCCTACCATTAATTCATTCATCCATACTACCTTCATTCATTCAACCCATACTACCTTTCATTCATTCATCCCCCATACTACATTATGATGTGTAGAAGTGAATTGCCATAAATGATCTATCATTATAACGAGTAATGTCACCACCAGAACTAGATACCGCACTAAACTCTGTTCGACGTTGTTCCAAGAACTCGATGCCTATGATGTTATGTGTCCAAGTATAGGTATACAGATCACCTACCACTCACCACAGTAGATACATTCCCACAGTCCCTCCCTCTGCCTGTGTGCCAAGAGTTCCAAGTTCTGAAAATTTAAGTGTTCATTCATTTTTCATTTCATTTTATTCAGTGCGCCACTGTGTGTGTCTGTGTCCTACACTACTCTTCATCACTATATCAGACTGTATATCATCCTCTATTCCCTCAAATGAGACATATAACTCTAGTCCACCCCCACCCTCGCGTCTGTCACCTTGTCCTCATTATTCTATCCAGTAGACATTGTGTGTCAACCTGCATCCCGCACGACACATACCAACGCATCATATACTCCTCTCTGTGAAAGCTCATCGTTCTAGTTCACACACACGCTCCGTACCTTGTTTGTATATTCACTCTCTCCACTACACATGAGACAACTACAACACTGTGTTCCCTCCTAAATATATCATGAACACCACACCATAATAGTACCATGTCCATTGTGTGTCCACCGTAGACCTCCACTCAATTACTACGAGCATGTTGTGTAACTGTGTTCTAACACCTAGCTCATACCCCCGCTATTATGTCTCTTCCAATGTGATATACTAATGACTAGATTGTCAAGATCTATGCGCATAATGAAGTGACCCACTACTCATCCAATTAGATTAATCTCCACAAGTAGTGATAAGTTACTTGAGTGTGCCATGCACCAAATTATCTAATCATAGCTGCCTCATCTTATAAAGTGCACACCCTCGCCACGTGCATTACCCTGTTGTAGATAGTCAGACACCTCGTCTCCACAATATCACTAGAGCATCGTCGGTGAGTTGTGTCAAGTGTGTACCCTCGATAATAATGACACTCTTCCACTCGTGTTCCCATGACGCTACAGTCTGTAAACAATAGACTCCCTCAATCGTCCCCACCTATTCTCTATGTTGTCCTCGTGTATATCCTGTGTGATTCTACCAGCTCCTCGCTCCACATCATTTGTCCCACTGTTGCATTGTGTGTGCTATAACTTTAACCTATTCTAGAGTGTTATGCTGACCTAATTGAAGTATCTCAATGACTGTCCATGTTCCACACGTGTCATGTCCTAGTCCCACATGTCTACCTCAGTAAACTGTCTGTGCATTGTGCCACTTTAACGAAACACTTATATCGTGTCATGATCTAGATGTCACTCGCCCCCTTTTCACCTCACTGTAAACTAGAACTACTGACTATAGAGACTCCCTAGACTCCCTCAAGTTTCCTATTCCCGACAAATGTCTTGTATCTCCATTCTCTCATCCAATAAGGAAATAGAGAAATCATCTCCACTCCCTAGAAATACCCCTTTTGATGCTCATGTCCGCACTCACGTAATTCCACTACCATCGTCAAGTTCACTTACCATGCTCTGCTTATGTTTCACCACGCTCCCAGAGGTGCCTATGCCTCCTATATACGTAAAGTACACGTCTGTGTAATGTCCCTCTTTAGATACATAGATCACCACTCTGTTAATCATTGTCTATATTGTTCTCTCTCTACTTATGACCTTTGCCCTCTTCAATGCCTACCGTTTTCTAGATTTCTCCCCCTGCATGAAATGACAGTGTCCATCCTCTGCGTCAATAGAGTGTATCTGACCAGTGTCAACGTCATCCTGTTCCCTAGCTGACCAATGTGTAACAATAGACTCGCTGCCCTCGAAACGTTCCTAGAGAGAGTTACCATTGATCCCAGAGTAACCGTGTTGATGTACATCCCACCAGAAAGCCTCTCCATTGTACTTATCTTTGTGCCTTGATAGTGTCTCAATTCCATACTATCCCTTGCTGTCATTGAGACTCAATGTGCTTGCACACGCACACTCTCATACTACCTATTATTATTCATCCCCATACTACAATTCATTAATTACATCATTGTGTGCGCTCTCACATCGAGTCTCCTTTTCAGAAAGTGTGTTCCAATCTCTCTCCACCCAGTTATATGTGACTCGTGTTTCCAGTACAGATTGTGTTGTTCAGTATACTTCAACTCTCTAGACTGTGGCATGAGTTCGTACATCACCCCCTAGACAACGTACCACTTTGTTATCTTAAGTTGTTGTCATATTCATGAGAATCGTACAATGGTGTCACGTCTCCCACCTACACATTTGCTGCACATCCAGAAGTCACTCCAGTCAATTTATCATCTTGTGTCATTAAATTGTCATTCATCACTCACTAGTACTGTCTACCTAGTGTAAACCTATAGTATGTCACTCCCTCTTAAGAGTAGAAAGTACGTTGTTCCCTACGAACAACTTCTCTATTGCTCATCCCCAGCATAAGTACTCTGCCATATGTCATTGCGCCATATTTCACCTTTTATCAGTGTTTTCATGACACACCTATCGTATAACCTACAGAACATTCGATGTGTAAACGCTTGAGATCCATCTGTGTTATCTTAATGTCCTCCATATCAGACCTTAGTCCCTATGAGTGAGATGAGATACTAAGTGGTCTATGTGTCCACTCTACAAAATCTGGTATACACGTTCAACTACTGCCTCGCTCAGCAACCATCGTCATTGTGAATCATTGATAATTTACTCCTCTATCTAATGTCCTCCTTCTAACTTAGTAGTACTCTCTTACCACCAATTCTCGTCCTAATGTGAGTGTTCCATAGAGATACTCTAAATGTCTCATTCATTATGATGTCGTGACTGCTGTATGACTGCGACTAGAGACTCCACTAAAGTTATGTCTTAGTCTGTTACATAATGTATAGCCCCAAGAGTATCTATGACACTCTCATTCCAGGATGACACTGTGTCTATCTATTCTCTCAGTAGACTGACATTGCTGCATGTTGCATAGTTCTCTAAATCTAATATATCTTGTGTCATTATCAATTCACTCTTCCCTCTCCTACCCATCACCACCACTTGTCATCCTCATTAACCATGAACTTATGTGTGCACACATGTACTAAGAGTCCTCCTCAGTTATCTCTCTCTCTCTGTCTGACTTCCCCAGTACCCGCACAGTCTCTCTCTCCTATCCTCTTTATCAATCATGTGTCCTATTCAGACCCCATACTCCTATTCACTATTCATCACTTACTGTCATCTCCATTGTGTTGTCCATTTCAATTCTCTATCATGTCACATGTACTCTCTCCACCCTACTCACCCCCAATCTCAACCCATGTAGTTATATGTGTAGTGTCTTCCCTCTAGAACGAAGTGCATTTATATGTGATGAAGTCTCTCTCATCACTTCTACTAAGACTGCTATAATATATACCTGCCAAGTATATGTGACTAGAGATCTCTCATTATAATCTTCCCCCCAATAGTGTCTAGCCACCACAAGATGTGTCAAGTCTCCGTATTCTAGATTGATGTGCTCCCATATAGAGACTTCCTTCTCATAACTTACCAGGTGCCATACCAAGCATCCGTGCTGTTGTGTAGTCCCTGTCTATCGCTATCCACTGATCACTGTGCCTATCGTACATTAAATGTTACGCTTAGTGTCCTCTTCAAAGTGTATCTGCCCCTCCAAGTCAACTGTATCTGAAGTCATTACAGACACAGTATTAATTCTACGCCTCCAATCTTAAGATCTAGATGTTACTACCTGTCTACCTGTTCAGCAAAGTATGTGCAATCCATACTACTGTCATGTGTTCTCAACTAATCTTCTCTAACGTTGTGCTCATATCCCGTGTGTTGATAAAGTCTCTCTAGATATCACTTGAACAATATGTGTCGTGATGTCTTTCATCGTTCATTCTCTTCTCCTCTTACTTTATAGATCATTCCCCAATCGTCCGTACATATCGTGTTAATGCACCACCACAACTAGATACCATCATAAGTGCGCCAGGTGTGATCTCATTGTGTATAATGTATCATCTTGCATTCATCCTATCAATATTCCAAGAATATATAATGCACAGACTTGTGATCATGTTATGTGTGTCCCAGCCTATCCTACAATCACTGAATGACTCAGTGTCTATAACTTCTCCAGAGCATGCGCATCTTCAACTGTACCACCAAGTGTCTTTGTTTAGACACTCACCATCAAAGAACTTATGTGTTATTTTCTGGAGCAATAGTTGTCCTCGCTCACGTCTACAGATAGTATTGCTTAGACTCTGATAAGATCATCATGGAAATGTGTGTAGAATTGTCTGAGTTTCAAGTCTGTATCTGACGTGCACACGCTAATCAGTATTGATACTTCCTACATCCAGATCTGCAGACTAATATAGATCCTGTAACTGTTCTGTCTCCATATCAATATACCTTGACTACAGTGTTCACGCCTAACATGTCAACTCCTCCCAGATTGCCACTCAACCTCCTTCCATGCGCCTCAAGTCGTATACATCTCCTTCCATACCAACCAGATTCAGATTGTGTCCCACACTGTACTTCCTATTGCCCCTTGATAAGACACATAAACTTACCGTGACATTGTTCAGACTCTGTGTCTGTTTGTGCATCACCTCACCACCTACTGTGAGATCGTATTATCACCTCAATCTACAGTAAGAAAAATGTCATCATCTCACTCCTATAAATATCATGAGAGTGTCAATGTGGTGTCAACATGTTTGTACCAATACTGCAGAAATCTCGCCTACTTTAGTGTCATAAATCTCAATTGTGTGTACCTTTCCTTCTGTGGTGTGTTTTCTGCTCCACGCTGATCTTAGTAGTCCACTTTTACATGATGTTCAACGTGTTATAAATTCAATACATGAGCCTACAGTCTAAGTGTGAATACATTACCCGCGCCATAGATGTAATCAAGTGTGTGCATACGTCTCGTCCTCTCTCGCCATGTGTTGTCTCCCATGTGTGTGCTACATACAGTTGTACATGCACTCCCCGCTGTCTGTTACTGCTCCTGTCGTCCAATCTGATTGTGTCTATCCAGCCACATCTGTATAACTAAAATGTGTCATCAACTGTTGTCCACCCAAAATTCTCGTCATTCGCTCACATAGTGATCTGGTATAGTCTCCTACACATGAACCGCAACATTCTGTCCTGACACATATCAAACGTCCATTGTGTACATCAAGAGTGATACACCTAACTACTACGTCTCTCGATCCATAAACCATGTTGTACCCTGTTAACATGTGTTCAGATCTAAATCTTTACTACCATTAAATCATTCATCCCCATATGTGTCTCATATCTGCTTATAGATGCATCATCTAATGAGTTCGCTTCCCTCACGCTCTACACTCTCACTCTCGTGCCATAGTTACATCAAGTCCAGATCTCTAGTATCAGTTAACATAAAATGTTAATGTGCGTTTGACACCTCTGCCACCTACAGATGAATAATGTTTCCTGCTGTGTCTGAGTCATGTCATACACTCCAGAGACGTGTCTCAAATCGTGCTCGTGTGTCGACATAATTTATCTCTGCCCGCCACCATAATTAGTACATCTATCTGTCATTGAGTATCATTCTTCCTCCAATGTGTACTTCATGTGTCCTACATAGACACTGTGAACTATGTTGCCATATTAACTGTAACTTCGTCCATGGTATTCGCCCATTCAGATAGATAATATGTCTCTTCATTTGTGTCACTCTCTGTACTACGTGTGATAGACCTTTCCCCCTGATCTCCATCTGTCCCCTTCTATAGTTCCTCCATAATGTCTCATACTATCAAGAAGAGAGATACATACTCTACTGTGTCACTTTCCTCAATCCTCTACATCTCTCCATATCTGATGAGCCCAATGAACTCAATAAGTGACGTACTCCATACACCGTTAACCCTACACCACATTTAACACCATCGTGCATAACGTAACAGTTCACTCTCCTCACTCGCACCCCAGAGATAAGCCACCATGTTACAGTTTCTGACTCAGACCCAGGAGAGATCACTGATAACATGTGTACTCTGCTACTCCAACCCTTCAGGTACAAGACATCACTGTGTCAAAATTGAATCCCCTCTAATTTCTGTTCCCTACCATATTGTCATGTGTGTGTGACCTGATAACAAGTGTGTTCACAACACCTCCTTACACTCCCCTTCCCTATTGATACAGACGAACTACTCATGTGTCCTGTGTACTAAATGTATCTCACGTGTTGCCTATGTATTGACTAATAGTTACGTTACCCCAGAATGTAACCCTGATAACACATGCTGACTATGTGTCAAGTTTCCCAGATCACATTACCGACCACACTCTGTGCTCACTGATCTTCTCATGACAACATTCCATAATCATTCTCTAAGTTATGTCGTCCTATCCGATCTGTATGTGCCTGTTCATAGATACTAATGTGAATTAAGAGTACCCAACTCTGACTCTTGTCATCCTCTCCTACCACTTTGTTATGTTTACTATGATACTCCGTCCTGTTCTCGACCACCCTCTTGAAATAATCCCACTGTTGCATCCTCCAATGTATTCCTATGTGCTCCAGAGTTATCTAGATGTTCACCACTAGGTGCCCTAACACTGTCACAGTGTTTACTAGATTTCCAGTCCGCATGTCCAGTCATCATCCATACAACCCATTTAGAATGTGTAGTCTCGCCAACAATAAATTCTAATCGCGAACCTGTCAATTATATCCTATACCAAACGCAAATTAATCTCATCACCTGAAGTTGACATAGATACCACGTCCGCGCTCTCAGTAAGCCAACCTGCCTCAAAACTGTACACCACTTTTAAGATCCATGATATGTGTTGCCCCACTCTCACTCGAGATCGACTCACTCTATCAGTTGTACTCCAGTGCTATATAAAGAAATCACTTCACTCCTACCTCATCTACTATTGTGTCAGTTTACAACCGTGACGCCATAGTGATATAGTTGCTAGCGTTGTGTAAACCTCGACCACACGCTACATAGTCCATAGACGTGTCGCATCAGAAGTGTGATTATCATCCCATAGTTATCAGCACTCCCCAACCTGCTGATGTGCGTGTGTGTATAAAAAAACCCTCCGTATAATATCGTGTGACCCAGAGTGTGAAGTCAGCACCTCATGAAAATAGTTCTGTTACCGCTCCTATACTGTCCCCAAGTAGACTCCGTGAGGAACTACATGTGTCGTCCAAGTACGTTGATACATCGTCTGATGCTTGCGCAATGTAATTCTCGTGTCTTATGTAATCCCTATAACTGTGCACTAGATACGCCAGATTCATTAATTCACTCATAGTTGGCTCACATTACCATTGTGTTTAACCTGTTCGCACACGTTCGTTACACTCTCCATGATAACGCGACTCTGTGCACTCGTTCTTCCTATTACCAACACCACGCGAGATATCGTCTCTTGTTGCCATCCTAATGCGTAACTCCCCCGCCTCTACCTCTCCCCCAATAACCCATTATTCACTCTCATTGCAACATTCGTGTGTGCCGTCCGTGTCTCCACTCCCTATACACCAACATAATTAACACTCCTATGCCTAATCATTCCTTCCCATAAATAAAATTCATTAATTCATCCACCATATAACATTATTATTGTAATTTTCCAATCCCCATAATAACATTCATTCTTTCATCCATAATACCATTAATTAATTTCCTTCTCCATACTACCATGTTTGTTCACGGGTGAATCCCCATAAACATGCTCAGTGCTCTATAACCCATTCTGTGTCCTCTTCAGATGACTCCATGTCGCTAAAACAAGTGTAATACTAATCCATTTGTGTCCTACATTTGCCATTACCACGTATACACTCCTGGAAGTTCTAGTCACCCAGAATGCCATCATCTCTGTCTTGTGTCACTAAGTTGAATGTGTGTAGTGTGCAGTATGTTGACTAGTGTGCTCTCAAGTCTCTATTCATCCATCAAGCTGTATGTTATCTTATTTCAGATGAGAAATCAAACGTCATTCCAATCCCTTATCCTTACCAACTAATTCATCCCCTCGTCGCAACAACAGTAACGACAGTGCCTCATGTTGAAAATGTGTAAATCCTTGCGTCTGTGTCCCCGTGTGCCCAGATTATTACATCCCCCCCCAACGTATATGCATCATTCTACATAATCTGTGTGTGCCACATGGTCACCAATTGACGTCAGACTCCCCAATGTACGCCATCAGTGGAATTGTGTCACATACCCTATCTCACCTAACTATATGTTTCACGTGTTCTTAAATGTGTTGACATCTACCTCTACACTACCCTGTAACATATTGCTGCATTGTCACTCTTCTACTCTACCCCGTCTCCTAATTCCTAACTTACGCGCAACCAGTGTTTCGTTTACTTGAATCACCTTGTGAGTGTCCCAGTCCCTCAATACAACCAATGCAGTGTGTAAACCTTCCTAACGATCCCGTCCCCTCGAATTCTTCCTTTTGTAGCCCACACCTTAATGTCATCTGTCTTTGTGTCATTGTGTGTCTGATCGCTGTATCCCCATTCAAGATTAATGTGTTAATGCCAATCACCCCTAATACTACTCAACTTGCTTCTAATTCTTGCTGTATATGTTCTACCCCCTCCTCAGTTGCATACTTCTTGTACTTTGATGTGCACGGTTCAATGTGTCACCAGTACCCGACATCCTAACCGCGTTGTAAGTATCACACTCATCCCGCATAGAATCCTACACATGCGTGTGCCTCCTGAATGCTGTCTGAACTCTCCCACTGCAATAGAGCTGTCTCCCACACCCATCATACATCCCAGTTTCCTACATTCATTAATCCCCATATCCCCATTCACTGCTATTACATCAGTAATCATCTGATGTTGTACACACTTTCAGTATACCGTCTAATCTTGTGTATACAATGTTATGACGCCTCCCCTTCATGTCCCTATCTACTATATCCTCATGTGTTAATTACATATCTCCATCCAACGTGATCGATCATGTCCTTTTCAAGGTATGACATATGTTCCTACGCCCCCTAACTCCTACTGCTGTCCAGTTCCAGGTGTCCTGACACTCTTTGTCCCATGAATCTCCTCACTGTGTGACCTTGTTCCAACTGTGTAATTGCTGTGTACCCCCATACGATGTCCACTTATCCCTATGGCACACTACATTCGTATTGTGTTCATCCCTTAAGATAAGATTACCGCGCCACATTCATAGACATATTGTATCCCTACACTATTCCCTCCAGTCTCACCACGCTCCGCCATGAGTCCTGTCATTCCATCCCCCCCCCTACACCTCATCTTTTCACCCACATACTACCATTTTTAACACGCCGTCCATCCTTCTCATTCCCATCATTTCTCACTTCCCCAATCGTGTCTCATATCATTCATAATCTCAGACTTCATCACTCTGTCAATGATCCTTGTGTGTTGTTCAGATACTCTAGTACCCATCCAATTTATGAATCCACTAGTCGTCAGCATCAAGTGTGTGTCTCCTGATCGATTAAATATCCATAAACCTCACACATACAACGTGTATTTCTCACATTGTAATTACATTAATCTTCCAGTTACTTATCCACTATTGTGTGTCTGCTACTTCTGTTGCACACACCCACTCCCGGTGTTCCGTACAAACCAGTCTCTCTCTCACATCACTCATAATTTGTTGCCTGTAGTACATCTTGTTCTCCTATAACAGTTCAAATTCTGTGTCTCACTCCATTCAAACCTGTTGTCCCAACGTACTGTTCAATACTCAATGTGTTCCGCACTCTTTGTCACATTCATTGTATAACCCGTGACTAGTTTTCTACTCTCCTTATTGCATGTGATCATACCTCACACAGTATATATGTATCGTTGCCACTGTTGACTACATTCCTACTATCTCATACTGTGTCTTATTCACCACAAGTGTAATCTGCTCCCTCATTCTTTTCATGTTACCCAGATTTCGATTGTCTATCTCACCAAGAGTAGATAAATGTGCATTCCCATCTCCCATAATTACTTGTGTCACCCTTGTCCAAAAATTGCTTCCTAGTCTCATCTCCTCACTAAGTGTGCAACCTATCTTGAAGTCCATTAAGCCACCACGCCCCCTGTGCATATGTAAACCAAATGTGTCAGTCTGCCATACCACAAGAGCTGCACATTGATGAACCTCTTAGCGCTCATGCCATATGAAATCTGTATATGTGTCACTCCCTCTGAATCATCGTGTGTCTGCTCCATTAGTCCCCTCCCGTGAGTCTATTTCCATTCATGTCACGCTAACGTTCATTCATTCATTACATGTCAATGTTTCTGTGTTGCTATTGTTCACGCATCCTGACCTCCCCCCACATCTCTATAAATCTCACCCACTCCATGTGATATCCTAGTTCCTCCACTCTATACTTAACATGCTCCTCATCTTCATTTCATTACCCTATCCAACCACCCATCTCATTCAAATATCTACTTGTGTCATATCTCCTCCCGACCTATACATGTGAACTAATTGCCATCCCTACGTGTCTGATACTGTGTCTCTCCATCCTACCAATTGTGAACTCTGTTTCTTCCATCCAGAGCTCCATATCACCTTCTGTCATTGACTAAAGTCGTGTCTTAGTACTACTTACTTAACCAACTAATGTGTATGGATTTAAGACAGTTCCACACAGTGACTCCTCTTTTGTCTCCCTACTATCTTGTTATCTGTGTTACTCTTGTCTGTTTCCCCACTCCGATTCTATCTACATGCACTCGTGTGTGTTCGAGTTGTCCCCCTCCCACTCACTTGATACCATACTGTCCCTCTGCACAATTTCATCCTTACCGTGAGAGAATGTGTGTCCCACTGTACTCACCTGATACTTCCTATTCATTATATGTGTTGTGTGTTATATATGACCCCAATAACCTGATTGCCTATCTGTGTTCTCTAAATCTAGTTTCTCGTCAAGTTCCTACTGTGAATGTGAATGACATGTCACTGTGGTCTTTTCGTTGGTCTCACTGATACTCCCTAGACTATATGTCACTCTCCGCAATTGTCTGTATCCTCTAAAAGTTTAACCAGATTAATAAACATGATGATAAATTCCTCCCCCATTGTTCAAGTCTATTAGCTGTAGTATGTATGCCCTGTCCATCGTTGATAACTCCATACCTATATCTATTGATACATCACATCATTCACCCCCATACTACAATTCATTCATTCACACCCATACTACCATTCATTCCATCATCCCCACTACGATCCGATCAATCTTCTGTTCCAATGTTCCAGATGTCCATCGCTTAGAACCGATGTCCTCATCACCTAGAAAGTACCTGCAGACTCTATGGCCAGATTGTAGAGATCAACTTCCACGTGACTACTCATGTCCTATTACTGTTTGTGTCCTCTCATACCCTCGAATCTGTAGTCTCCATTAGATGTCTTTGCCATGATAATAACTACCACAAGTCATCCTCGTACTGTAAAATACCAGTCAAGAATGCATCTAATGCTAATTATACGTGTTCGTCCACCCTCAGATTGTCAAGTGACATCTGTGTGTTCCAATTGTGCACTGTCACATTCTCAATGTGTCATGAATTAGTGTTATATGTCCCTTTTCCTGTCGCCAATGATCTGCATACCCTATTCGTGCTGAAAGTTGCTAGTCTTCCATAGTGACCACATTTCTTATTACACAGTTCAACATGAATAGTCTAATGGTACCATGTCTATCCTGTTCACACTTGCTCACAGTTTACATTCATTAACTTGATTACAGACAGATGTCCCATTGTTACTGAGATGTTTGCCGCCTCACATCACGCACTCTGATCCTCTAAATTACAGATACTCATACTTGTGTACAATTAGTCTAAATAAGACAAACCCCATAGTGTTATGCTGTTGTTGCATAAAAAACATTTCTTGCTTGTATCGTCCATTTCCCTCTCTCACTGACCCCTCATCCGCTCACAATGTCACCACTTTCCAAGACCTGTGCCCCATATATCCGCCTCAATTTATCGCTCCTCACCCCGTTTCCATGAATCCATATCTGTACCAGTCTTTTCCTTGTCATGTTATAAATGTTCTTTTCCTTCTCATCATACTCCCCACAATAGTGCGCTCCTCTGACTCTTCTCGTGTTGTGCCTTCTAAATATCCCTTGTGTAATGTAAAATGTCGCAAAGTACACCTATGTCGTCTATCCTATCTCCTGTTTCCAGCACTGTTTGTGACAAAGCATCCCCTATCTCTCAAGAAAACCTGCAATAAGTAGACAACATCTTGTGCCACTTGTGCCTTCACCCTAACAACATGACGTGCAAGAGTGTGTGTCTACTACACATATCTTCATGTTAGTATACCTTAGTGTATCGCGTTATCACTATTCAACGATCACCAAGTAGTCTTCCCAAACTGCAACCCACCACTCCGTACTATAGATCACGTCATGACGCCCAACGCACCACGCGCTAGTCATCACTATGTATGTCTTACATCGTTCACAAGAACGTCTCCTCGTCTCATTCAAATCCATTACATACTATGTTCTTCGCCATCGTATGTTCCCTCTTCTCTGTGTATACCATCCGATCCGCCTGTCCGCCCAACGTAACCTACGCTACGATTTCCTAGTGTGTGTCACTAATGACGTGTCCTTTCCATAATACAATTCTGTTTCAAGATCATCAAATCAGATAGTATACACTTTCAATACTAACTCGAACTCTTCGTTCATCTGTCCGTGTGATGTGTAGTATCCATGTATCAGATCCTCACTTAGCATTTCATGTTCTCTACACCATAGCACTGTACAATGTCATTCATCCATCCATAATAAGTTTCATCCAATTCCCTCAACGTGTGTATGATGTATCCAGATCTCAGATAGCCGTTCAATCAATTACTGCGCATTGAATCCCCTAATTCAGATGTCACGCCTCCGTTGTGACTTCCCATGTGCGTCCACACCCCTCCCGCATATCATTATTACTGTACACTCCTGTTCTGAACATTGTGCTAGTTGTACCACAGTAGAACAATATCAGAGACTCTGATCGCAGTGTAGACACACTTTAGATGTGTTGTTCCTCTGACACAACACTCTCAACATCACTAAAGCTTCATGTTGCTAAGAGATCCCAGACCGTAGACTCCCACCACGTTGTCTCACTCGCATTATCCATAACTGCCGCAACATGTGTTATCCACCAAGTTTGCATACTTCCTAAAGCCACCTGACTCAGCCACTCGAAGTGAATTACCATTCCCTCTGTCACTCGTTTATACTTCAAAATAAATTGTGTGCTCCTTCATGTCGCTCTGTTCTATCTACCCCTACCAAAATGAGTCACTCTTAAGCTCTCCCCATATCTGTACATGATAATGACAACCGTGTTGTTCTCACACATACTGGACATTCATTCCCCGTGTGTCTTGATTGTGTTAAATCTCAAATACTCTACTGTCTTTTTGCCTACTTGTGACAATCCCATGTATTTAGTTCACGGCCTCACGTCTATTGTCTATACTCCTTCTCGTATCTTTCACTTCCTATACGCGTCACTCTTCATGTAATTAACCTCTACGTAGACCAAAGATCCTACAAGCTGTACACTTGTGTCCCCTCTCAAGTTAAACGTCTCCCTCTCGCAAATGTACCAAATAGTGTGTAACTTGTAACAATCTCCCTGCCTAATTGTCATGTTTACAGATATATAGTCATTTTCTATAAATGAACAGCTGATGTTTGCATGCACATTCATTCACTGTGATGTACCATGACAACTAATGTAACGTTGTCTCATCGCTCACCCTAGTGCCTTGTGTGACACTCATCCATTCCCTCCTTCCCTTAATATTCCCCCCCTATTCTAATGCTCAAGCCATCTATGTTGTGTAGTGTGCTGTCACTCTAAGACATTTTTCACCTCTCTCATCCCTTTGTCATGTCTACCTCTTGCATACATCCATGAAGTGTAAGACTCAAGCAACCACCTACTCGCCCATATGTTTGTCCCTATCTTGTGTCCCTCCAAACTCTCAGACCTTTTTGTACACTTGTGTCCATGATAGTTGTCAATAAAGTCAAATAGTATCTCTAGCTTGTTTCTTATCTCATCTTGTCTGCATATAGATATCATCATGCAGTTGCACTCCAGTGTCTGTGGTCTACCATCCCCCTCTGATCCTCCGCACTCGTCCGCCACCCCATGTGATATTTCTAGCTCCTGGTACAGTGTCCGCGACATCTAATGTCATCATGTTCTAGTGATGTCTATCTTCCACACGTTCAAGATATCTCGCACTCTCAAATTCACTTCCATCTGCCCTCATGTATACTATGTTAATCTCCAGAAGACTCGTATTCCTCTTGTTCCCTGTCGTGTACAATATGTCCGCCTGACATATGAAGTATTTTAGTGTCGCTGTATTCACAAGTACCGCGCTGTCATCAACTCCAGTCCGTTTTATCCCTCCAATTCCAACCCATCATCACTGTTGACATTAAGTGTCTCG
Organism: Phyllomedusa bahiana; assembly: GCA_025379985.1. NCBI lineage: Eukaryota > Metazoa > Chordata > Amphibia > Anura > Hylidae > Phyllomedusa > Phyllomedusa bahiana. The sequence continues at coordinate 17,479 of JAODAL010039444.1, read as the reverse complement.
TCACATGTCATTGTCAATGTGTGAGTCCCTAGATAGATATCAAGAGACAGATACCAGAGTGACCAAGAAGATCCACTGACATCACTCACACTCGTCCGACCATATCACATTGATAAACTCATGTACATTTATTCCATAAATCGTGATCACGCACTCATAGATTATCCCTGTATATAAGGTTTAAGTTGTCCTCGTCTATCGCCCATCGCTAGAGTACTCTGACGACGATGATGCCTCTAAAACTCTCCAAATGTTGTTGTCATATCTGTGTAGACTCTCTAAACATACAAAGTGTGTGTAATGAAGTATACATAATCACTCCCATTCACCTCACACTTGAATGTCATGTTGCTGACTGTGTCATGTGTGACATTGCCCTACCCCTTTACTGTAATACTAACACACACACTACTGCTAAATCACAAACGCTGCACATATCATTGTCACTATCTTAACCATTGTTACGTATGTACTGTGTCTCTTTCACACCTCCAAGTGAGATCGCGAGTGATGTGTGAATGTCTTGAGAAAGACGTCTATCTGTATCCATCACTACTCTGCGCATTTCTCATTTGGTCACTCTCTTCTTCTCCTTATCTATTACCCACTATACCCATCGTGGTAACTTGTGATTGTGATCTTATTCATGTCGATATACTCCACCGTTCGTGCATGTTATACATGCGTCCCACAATTAGAGTGTGATACCATTTCTTTTGAGGATGTCCTACTGTCCTCGCTCTTGTATAGTTGTGTAGTTTGTCATGTTGCACATTTCATTATCAAGCTGTCCATATATTACCACACATGTGATCAATCACATCTCCTTGTTGAATACAATACCCACCTTTTCTACCCATGTCACAATGTCCATCTCAGTGTGTGTACGTACCCTCCCGTCTATCATAGTCTTCATATTCTGTCTTGTGTATTGTGTCATATGATTATACCACAAAGACCATTTAGTATACATTGTCTGTTCTCATGCTCATCTGTTGTACATTATAATCTCTGTAGTCAGTACAACTTCAGATGTGTCACTGTTGTGTGATATTACTCACCATCTTCCAATGGAATTACCCCCATAACATCTCACCCATTGTTGACAACACACTTGTGAGTGCACTCTCTCATAATGCCTCACTACTCAATATTGTACACAAGTTCGTGTTTCACTCCCACTCAGTCACTATACCATATATTCAGTTGTTGCAAGTTTCCATCACCTCACTATTGCAATCTATCTGTGTCGTTCCGTTTGTCCATGCTGTCGTCATTATCTCACTTACAGATACCTGATTGCGCAGTTGTCCTTCAAATTCATAACGTCTCTCTACGTGCTTGATACACTACCTCAACTCGACAGTATGTTTGTCTCCGTATGTTTATGTATCGACTCCTCGCCCCGTCATATTCATACTGTTCTATCATGTCCACTTTGTATATCTACTCAAGTGTGTTCTTTGAAATACTGTCCACTACCCTTAGAACTATCCGTCAACAGTTGTGTGTGACATCATCAGTCATACTCTACACTGTATTTGCTTTAGAAGTGTACATAGTGCCTCATATCACCTTATAGTGTACCGTCCCAGTCGACATTGATTGATGCAGACCTCAAGTCTCGTCAGTAGAACAGTGAATCCATGTTTGTTGATATTCCTAGTGTAATCATGTTCACAATACGATACTCAGTCTCCAACTTCTGTGTGTCTCCCTATGCAACAGACTAAGAGTCTCATTCCACGCGTAACCGTCACCATCACCAGCATGTTAATATTGTAGCGATTCCTGTTAAGTGTGCACGCCTAAGTATCTACGCACGTTCCCTCTCTTTAAGACTATCACCCCCCCTGTCTGGTCTCTCGCCACACTCATAATGTACGCCCTTTGAAGTCAGGACCTATAACAATCTACTCTGTGTGCTGTCCACCTAAGTGCGCCTCCGTGTACCCAAAGCAACTAACCATCTATTGCGATCATGCGCTCATAAGCACCATCACACACCTAAACTCAAGACTCAGACGTGAGAACACCAGAAGACACTCCTCACTATATCTGACACTCATGTTAGTCGAACCACTCGTCTCATTCTCTCACTCGCGAGAATACTACGCGAGTTGCGGTGTAACTCACACACTACCACCACTCCGTGTAATGCGTTCCACACTCGTCATGTAATCCATCAATGACGAGAGAGAATACGAATGACCAAGAGGTGTCGCTCTCTCGCCTTAAACCACGTCACTTGTCGCCCTATCAAAAGCTGTGGACGCGCCTAACACGCTTGTCGGACCCACCACCTTACGGTCCATACACGAGCCAACTCATATACTCATTTGTTAGAGCACCGCACTAAACTCTCACACGCTCGCACCCTCACGCCCAGACCCTCATATAACTCCCTTACTCTTGTTCAGCAGCCGAACCACGCACAGCCCCCACTCAACCTCATCTACCCCAACCTGCAATAGCCGAGACTGGCCTAGTAAATGTATTTCTGAGCGCTCTCTTATCCTAAGGTCACCACAGACTGTACTATTGAGATCTGCTAGAGTCAGCGCCACGATAGAAGACACGATACCGTGTGTCCTGTCGCCTCCCACACGCCAATCGCGCAAGAGCTCCACACTTTGTGTCGCTACACTACTATGACGCTACCGCACCATAACTTCCAAAGTTGCGTCTCATACACAGCCTGTCTGCTCTCCAAAGCTTCACAGAGTTTCGCGCAAATACTTCTCCGACACCACGATCGCGACTTCGAGTAACACTCGCATTCTAAAACGATCTAGACTGGACACCTCCCACAGAGCTGTGATCGGAGGCTTTCTCTCACTTCGCACCACCTGACAAACGCCTGCGTAGAGAACTGACGTTCGCCAGCTCGGACATCGTACACTTGAATCACCGAATTGAGTTTACCCGGCCTCCGACCGTTCTCACATAATCATAAGTTTACGACTAATGATCGATCGGAATCACAAATCTCTCGTAGGTGTACTGCTGTTGTGTGAGAGTCCGTTCACGCCATTCTCACCGTGTGTATTACCCCTCTCAACTCGAGCTCACTCTCCAAAGTAGCCGCTCTGCACCCAAGCCTCACCAATCGCGCTTGCTGTGCCCACAACCGTAAATTGCACTAGCTTGTAACACATAGGCCGAACATTAGGCTCACAATATCTCACCATCGTTCTCTCGCTAAGTTCCACTCGCTATCGAGAACTACTTGTTTAGAGACACTGACCTACCCATACATTGACTCCGTATTATTGTGTGAAGTTCGCGCATCTCAGCCAACCCTCCGAAATCTGAAGCTAATACTATCTGTCCCGTTCTGACCACCAGTCTCTTCAAACCAAGGGTGTTGTGTCCATCACCATTCCGTAGTCGCACGTACCAAGACGCAGTTGGCCCCAAGCCGCCACCCAGTAGCGATAAGATGCAGTAGCTCGCAGAGCGACTCTTGCCTACACACGTATCTGCCTCACGCTCCTAGAGGTATGACATCTCACCCACGCACACTAATTGCGATGTCCACGGAACTCCACTTTGCATTCACATCACGCGGACAATACCACCGGTGAGTCAATACGTGTGCCGAACCGGCTAACAGACTGTTGGCTAAGCAGTACCCAACACATATGACGTTTCGGAAGTCTCAGAGCTTCCCCTCCTCGTATCACCAATCCAATATTGTGAACAAATATCCCATCTACCCCTGCGGTCCGAACCGAACAGCAGCTACCACTACAGCTCTGACGCTTCGAGACACACAGTAACCCCTGCCTCGCGGCCTCGCAACAACCGCCATCCCACCAGTCTCCAATCGCACTCGTTACCATATGCGCTAGCCAATACAAGAGCCAACAACAGTGTTGTATCACCCCACCTCGGCCCGCGATAAACCTAACCTGGTGACCATCGCACTCGACATATCATCCACGCTCAACACAGGACCGAGTACCATCTCGAGTTGTGCCGCGTAGGACTTAATACTAGCCTCTTCCCTGCCACAGAAACCTGAAACTCCTGTATACCAGTCTAGAACGCCTCTCACATCTCATAGCCATGTTTTCGCGTGAACGCAGCATGCTCTAGTCGTCTAGACACTCACCGGAGTTTCTATAGTACTCACTCACTATCGTCTCGCCAATAACGCTCCCGGCGCTATATGTGCGCGGTATGCGATTTTGTATACTCGCCAGTAGCGTTGTGCAACCGCCAGACTATCATAACACCTCTGGCCACCATCGTTCATGTCTCCTATAACCCTCCCTCGAAACTCCCGTCTCAGAACTCGCATTGATGGCTGCCGGAGGTACAGGTTTGCAGTCCACCTCCCTAGAGAAGCAAACGTAATCGTGATGCCCGAACACTCCCTTCTGACATATCGTTGTTGTGTACATACCGCCGAGTGAAACGCCGGTGTGCAGTGTCGCCATGCACCTCGACAACGTCAAGACGGCATCTCACGCTGAGGCTGCAGAGATTCGGCGACTCGCCTATGCCGCCTACACCCGAGACGCAAGGCTTTGCTGTAGAGCAAAGATACATCGGCACTCCCAAGCTACCATGGGATTATCCCACGCCTAAAAGCAAGAAGACGAGTAGTGTGATGAATCTAGACCCACACGCGTATATCTTACATATAGTGCATGATACCATCCTGTCTCTATATCAGACACTCCTAGACTCTGACGTGCGCTTCAACAAACATCACCTAACTCTCTCTAAATGTATATAGGCATGTGGAGTGCTAGGTCGTCTACCCTCATCTAAGGCAACATAGATGGCTGTACAATAGTGTACTCACACGCTTCAACTTGTGATAATGCGTCTAGTTGTCCTCACACAGTTTGTGTACACCTGTTTCCTGACCTACTACATAGTCGTGACACACGCACGTTTCTGCGCACCATGCGCCCTGTGTTAATCGACTATTGCCAGATATGTTCTCGAACAACGCTCCGCGTGCTCGCTTGTTCTACCTGTGTAGTCCGGTACCGAATCCAGCGATAACTACCTTTAACCATCAACCACCCAGCAATCAACAATCCCTTGTGTCGGGTCTCCTGCGCTCATATCTAGATTTCGCGCGGATCGTCCAACCATTACCGCGCTTGTCATAGGCTCGCCAGAAGTAGTGTCAAACTCTAGCTGAGCTCTTGCTGACCAGTTTGCACCCTGCTCCTATGCCCAAAAGTCTCCCGTAGCATTGCCGTCGACACAAGCTGAGACTATCTCACCGCTGGTTGGCCTCGGCCTGGACGCCTGCGCACGAGCTTGCTCTGGACGATCTTCACGCCAAGACGCTCGATAGCACTCAGCCTTAACGGCTTTACAACTATCCGCGAGACCAAGACTCTTCAACGAATTCTCGACAGCGTAATCTCTCTAAAAGATGGTACTCTATTTTTTAACTCGCCGTGTCCATCTACTGAAATAATCCATAAGAAAGTTTATCCTTGAGGAGTATAGCCGAAAGTCTATAAGTCTGACTCATTGCTAGTGTCTCACTGTGTTGTGTGTTACCAAGTATTATCTAGTAGAAGAGACATCAAAAGCTTAGAACGAGACTTTCTGATCTCCGCGATGTGACGGAGAGGAGTATCCTAACAAGTACTTAAATAGATAAAGACACTCCTCCACTTCCCCACATGTTAGAGTCTGGTCCTGAGCTATAAGGAAGGGGTTCAAAGCGCTATGCTTCAAAAGTAGCTCTCTCTCTGGAGAGTGAGAGTGATGAAGAGACAGAGGAACTATCCTTTCGTGACTTCTATGTTCTGGCTCCTAGTAATGTCATATGCACATCTGATCCTCATCTGATATACTGGAAAGCATCAGGCGCCCATCAAGAGTTGTACGCAGTGCCTTCGTGCTATAGTATAAATTGTCGATCCTGAGAAGTGCTGTTGGGATCAAACAAGCGCGGATATTGATAAGAGACAGACCGTTTAGGTTCTGTATATAATATACTCGTCACTCACTTTGAGTTCGCAACTCTATAGTTGACGCAGGAGAATTAAGTGTCAGACTTCGTGTTCTAGATGTTTGTGCCCCAGGGCACCTATTTTTTGAGTGTGGTAATGTGAATCTATGCGTTCGTTCTTGTACAGATGCCGTTGCACTCATTAGCCTCACTCATCCTCTAAAGACGCGGGAGTCTTATTTTATAAGACTAGTTCTCTGTTGTGCTCAAGTTCCATCTTCGTTGGCCCACTTAGACTCTGTAGTAGATTCTATGTGGCGATCGTAGACTAATATCGCATGCTTCCCATCTCTTCCGCGCTTCGGTTGTGTCGACCTCTTCATGCGGACAGAATCACTGATCGCACAAGGTGTCACACTGTTCGGAGCCTGTACTCTCGATTCTATCTAAGTCTCTTTAGTGCTCACACAGTCGCAGGTGGCACTCACTAGTGATGAGGCGTGGTAGACCTCGCGCTACCACAACCATTCAACCCACACTGTCTCAGATAGCGTCTGACGCCGCGCGGGAATCACTGGTTCGCAAGTATATTGGGCTCAATTAGCGCGCAGTCAGAGGATTTGTCGTGGCTAGTGTACTCACACATTAAGACTCACTGAGTATAGATAATTAGGAGCATTTTGTCTTCATGGATCAGTGCCGTCTTAACAATATAATGGGCCCATTACCCGGGCGAGTAACGCGCGTGCACTGGCCCTAACCGCAAGCAACGCACAAATCATGATCATATTTCCTCCAGCAGACCAGTGTTGACACATTGGTTGCTTTTAATCATAACATAGCATAGCTGGGCCCCTTGTGCCCCGAAAAGTTTGGAAGCCAGTAAAAGCATCAAGAGAGGTGACATTGTGTATAGTTGGTCCCAATCTGAGCTGAGTCCACCAAACCATTGGTCAAAGGGCCATTTACAGTTGTGAAGAAAAATATACACTTAGAGCCTCAGATTTTCTTAAGTATTATAGGCAGCTGAAATGTCTTATGAAAAAAAATTGTATATTCAGTGTTTATCTGTCTCTTGGTGTCTGCAGTGTGCTGCTGATCCATTTCTGTGTGTTTGCAGAACAATGGTGATACATATATAGCTTAGAGACATACAAATAGCTAGGAGACAATTTTCTCCATGTAGGATATATTAAATTGACGGTTATATGATTATCAACAAGAACACTCAATTATAACATAAGTAAAATAGAAAATATTATTGCCATTCTTGTTGATCTTTTCTCTGGGACCGCATATGCTCATGGGTACCTCTTGGGCAATCTGCTGTACTCTGCATATCTCGCCAATGCTTAGACAGTCGCTCTCCACTGAATGGCATATTTTGATGAGCTCAGTGTAAATAACTAAAGAGCCAACGTTTGCACTTTCCTGGCATGGCACAATAGCTTGAGAGATGACATGTCAAGTGTACTGTTGGACCACACCAAACAGGCTAATTGAGAGTAAGATTTCCACTAATAACTCAGAGACATATAGCCCTCATGTGAGAGTCAACAGAAAGAGCAGCAGTAGCGGTGTTTGCCAACTAACAACTAATTGTTTTTGTTTCACACGGCATAGTTGAGTCCATGTGAACATGTCGTTTTAACATATGTGTTTGGATACCCGCCTGTCGAATCCTAAACGGACCTCGCTCAAAGCCACTCGTTATCTATAATTTATGCAATGTGATTTATCATTGCTTTTTACTTTGAAACAAATAATTGGTGTTCACACAATGTGATCGTTCACTGATGAATGTCTCATTGTGTTCTTCGGATTCGTCTTTCGGATATGTTCCGATGAATTGTCATGTCAATTCTTAGGTACGAATGAAATGCTAGCAGGGGCCTTTTGATTTTTGTATATAAACTTTATAGGGTGCGATCCCTGCTGCAGAATCCAACACGCATTCCAATCATGTAGCTTGCATGTTGGTACGTGTGGATCCATGCTAAGGATCCGATTGCCGCACTGCTATTTTTGGATATACATTTTTGGACCCAAAAATTGGATCACGAAATCGGGGATCCTAAGATTCGTTTGTGTAACAAGATCTATAAGAGCTATGTACATGGAGTTGAGAGTAACATAATGAGTAATAGCAGTCAGACAGAGAAGTTGAATTTTCTGAGAGGAATTTTTTTGTTGTGATGTAGGAGTGTAAGTCTCATTAAGGGCGATATTGTCCCAATAGTGGCAAGCTCCTGTTTGGTCTTATTTTGCTCCTAATATATTCTTGACGTCATCATTCTCGATATTCTCGATATAAATTACTGTATTACCAAAAACCAGGCGCTATGTATAATGCCGGGTATGCACATTGTAATGCGCCTAGAAAGGAGCATTTAATTAGTTGCATGATACGATGTAGCGCTCCATAATGCAATGCGCCTATTGAGGTGCATTACACCACTCCAGTATTGATAAATTTTCTCCTCCGTATACACAATGAACCTTGATAGGAGCATTTAATAGCGCATAGCATGATAAGGTATGTGCTCAGTCGTAGTGCGCAAATGGTACCGCTTTTTCGTAGGCGCGATGCGCCTTTTTCGTGCTTTAAGTTTGCTATAGCCAAGTGTATACAGATGCAGATTTTTTAAGTATTATACTTTCAGAGTGCAACTTTAAGTCTGTTTAAGTGAGTCTAAAATATCTCGCCAACGGCCGACGTCAAAGATTTTGGAAATGTGCGCCTAGAAGAGTAAATAGCGGTGTGGGCAGATAGAGCAACCTCGAGGACTGAAATACACTTTTGCATAAGGGTCAGGTACTGAGAATGTGTGACATTTTACCCTTTGAGCAAAGGTTAGAATATATAGACATAATGCCCATCTTGAAGGGAACCAGAGACTGATTCTGTTTTGTAGTAGCAGCAATATTAGAGGGCAAGCAGCTGGAAAAGTTGATATGCTGAGAGGTGCTCTCTCTAAAGGAACAACGACTGATATTAAAACTTGGCTATAGTTCCTGGTGGGGGGCTCCCTGTTCGCCTGAATTTTGAATTACAACTAGAAGTGTACATTTGTTGTTGCAAGGTACCTCTAGGCCTTTTGCAATAGAATCACCAACCCATAGAGGTTATTGCTAACCTACAAGGGGTTAAACTGGTTTTCCCTTTTTTAAGTTTAACTATGGTACAGAGGCTGGGAAAATCTAAGAAAATATAAACAAAGCCAAACTCGGCTATTAACTCAGGTCTAATCCAACAGTACTGTACATCTCCTGTAGTTGTGAAAAATAAAGTGCTGAATTAAGTATTTGACCCCTTGTGATGTGGTTTGAAGGGATGATAGGTTTGGATGGACAGACTCTCAACTGCCATTTTGTGAAGTAGATTAAAATAAAGGCACGTGTCAAAAGTCACAGTTTAGAGAGATAAAGCACTGTCACGCCATAAATCGAGTTATATCGTCTGTGGTGAGCGGGTGTAGACAGTATGTCTATCTGTAGTCACTAGGATATACTGTATATAACAAACTTTCCTATTACAGTGCACCACACTTAAACTTAAAAAATTCGGAGTTGGACAACTGTCTGGCAGTGTGCAGGTCTCTCACCCCACTGCCTGTGCATGTGCCTGTGTAGAAAAGAAATATTTTAAAATTTTTATATTGGATGTTTAGTGATGTTTTTGGATGTTTAGTTTTATGTTACACAATGGCGTAGTTAACTGCAGTTTCCTCCCGCAACCCCGACGGATACCATTAGTGTATGCAGCAACATTGTGTGAACCCAGACTAAGTAAAGGGGGAAAAAAAGGAATAATTGAAGCTAGCAATCTCCTCCAACTCCATTACCAGCAGCATCTTCACCTGACTTTCAAGTTGAATACAGTTCACTTAACCAGTTTATTTAATCACATTATTGCTATACTGTATACATATACAGTGTACATGTTTGTTAACAAACGTAAAAAAAAAAATTGTGGGGCTTTTCAGGTGCGTGGAACAGACTAATGATATTTCAATTCATTTCTACGGGAAAATTTGCTTTAACATAAGAACGATTTGAGTTAAGTGCAAAGTCACGGAGCAAATTAAGCCCGTATTTCTAGGTATCACTGTATATAATAACACGTTATAAACTATATGTTCTTGTAAAAACTGAGGGAAAAGACTTAATATAATAAGCAGTTAATAAATGAGTGCAATAATGTTATGGTGAATGAACAGATACTAGAGCACCTCCAATCCCACTCTTTTTTGGTCGCGTAGTGAGTGTTGTTCAGAGTGTGTCGCTATTTGATTGTATTATGTACAAGGTTAACTTAACAATATGGGTGTCTTGGATGCTGTGACAGAAGTAGACAGCTTTAGAGACCTCATAACTAGACCAATGAATCACAGGAAAAGCGGTTTAAATAATGTACACATTTCCAGCTACTCTACAGTCATAGAAGAGACCCTAGTGACACTGAAAGCTCACTATATTATAACATTATGTGTAAGGAAGTCCCTTGTTGATTCATTAAAAAGGCATTACAACCCATAATAATATCTCCGCGGTTACAAGATTAATAAATTACGAGTTTCGGGCATGTTTCTTATGTTGCTTATATTGCACAGAAGAAACGACAAATAGAATTTTTATTGACTTTTTAGCTGAATATCTCAATTTTATTCGCTCATTTACTGTTTTTGTGTATAATTGTGTTTCTTATTTTACATTTAAGTTTGTATGCTTTTATTGGTCTATTACACTAGGAGTGAAATTGCGTCGTGTTACTCAGATACTGATAGATGCGCTTACTCCGAAATTCAGGAGGGGAGGGCGGAAGCTCCCGGCTGGGCCATTGACAGGCAGATAATCGTAGTTCCTCTAATCGCCTCACAAGTAGAGTGACATGTCAATTTTCCCCGCCGCGCAGGGCAGTATTAATAAGATTCATTTTGGACGTGCGGGGGGACGAGGCGTAATCCATAGTTGTCTATGAGAGCTATGGATTATCATAATTGTGGCTTGCGTCTCACCGCGTATTAAGCAGCAAGATGCACGCCCAAATAACTTGTCAGTTGACGCATGACCTAATAAATAATATTAGTATTGCAATATAGCAAAACATTTTGTTAGTGCATAAAAGAGTTAGGAACCCAATTCGTCCTACTAAGGCACCAATGACAATTGGCAATTGTCATATGAGGTCTGCAAAAAATATTTGTTTCTAAGGATGCAATTATACCATGCTGATCTCCAAAGTTGCTGCTAGTCACAAAAAAAATATGCCATGTGTGAGTACCCACTTGCTGACTGCATATTACTTTACATCTTGTTGGTGTAATTACAAGATTAAGGGAGCTAATAATTGTATTCAGAGTTTAATTGAGTGGTTGGCATTGTAATGAGCATAATGACATTTTAAGGACTGTTCTCATGAAGCAAAGTCCACTGCACAGTCCAGCTCTCATTTAGCTGTGAGCCAACCATGCATGAGAATAACAAGGAAATCGCATCCGGCCGTCCTCCTCTTTCACTTCTACAGGATCTCCCAAATATAGTCGAGCACACACTCGACTGTATTCAGTGACACTATTTTGGAGTTGATATAACTTATTGGTTAGCTTTTATTTACTCTTTCTGCACTGGAATGGAAAAAAAACAGAGCAAGCTCACCGTTATTTTTCTTTTCTGATTCCTATGCAGCATAACCAACACTCGGGAACAAAATAATGTTTAGGGTGCCTATAATAACTTTTGACTCTTTAGTCTGGATATTTAAGGCGGTATTGTATGGTTGTACGCAATAAATATGTCTCAGATTATGGGGAACGTAAAATAAGCACTTTTGATAGATTTGGGTTTGGACATTTCACTCTGTTCCAATTGGTTTGCAGTATATCTGAGCTTCGCTGTAAATCTGTCTATATTTAGATGCGGTGGCTGGGATCGAAAAGAAACGCCCTCTGGGTCTTTTCGATGCCCCTAGACAGCCTGCACTGTGAATATTGGTATGGGGCTGAGCAGTATCATTCTAGCTCTGTTGGGATTTGACCCCTTAGACAGTAGGAAAACGTCATGGCCACCCCCCCTGAAACTGTGATTGGCTGCCTCCCACACTCAGTTTTTTCCCTCCCCTCTGACGGTTTTTAAAATTTTATAAAACCCAAAGATCTGCTGCCTAGGTCCCAATCTCACCCCTTGGGGGGAAGGATCGGGGCCCAAATTCCCTGCCTGTTTAAAGGCTTTTGCCAAGGGGTTTAAAATTCCCACCCCCCCACGGGTTAAAAGTTTGAACTTTGAAAAAAGGGCATTCTTTTCCTCAATCGAATGAAACCCCCCGCCCCTTTTGATGTCATCCCCTTTTTTTCCGTAAACATAAGGTTTTTTTTTCAAAACCCCCTGTGCCCTGCATGGGGGGGGCCTGTATGGGTAGTGTTTAACTAATAACCCTAAAAACAAAAGGTTTTGGGAGTTAAATTCCCTTCAGTAGGGGTTTTGTTTTTTTTTTTTTAAAAATTTTATCAAAATATGTAAAGATATGAAAAAAATATGCTTGAACATCATAATTTTTTTTCATATACACACAAAAAACTCCCCTTATAGTGTCCCACCTTGCAGTCACCCCAACCCACTTCCAACATACGGGATACAATGCTATATTCGGGGATGAGAAATATATGGGGGACCCCCTGTATTGTGAAATATAAAAAACTCCCCCGGCCCCCCTTTATTAGGTACACCATGCTATAACGGGTTGGCCCCCTTTTGGGGCCTTTCCAAAAAACTGCCTCAATTCTTCGGGCATATTTTTCCCAACAAGGTTGGCGGGAAAAAAGCATTCCCCCAAAGGATTTTGCCCATATTGACATGATGATCACACATTTGCCGCAGATTTGTGGGCTGCACACCTTGAGGCAATCTCCCTTTCCCCCACATCCCAAAGTTTGCCCAAATGGTTTAGATCTGGGACTGTGGAGGCCTTTAAAATAAAAGTAACTCATTGCCCATTTTCCCAAGAAACCACCCCTGAATTTTTCCACTTTATGACAGGGCCCGCTTTTATCCGCTAAAATTTAAACCATCAAAATGTTGGGAAACATTGGGGTTAAAAAAAAGGGATGGACATGGTAAAAGGCAACAATACCCGGGTTTGGGAGGTGGGGGGGTTTGGAAAACCCCGAGGGCCAAAAATTTGGGGTTACCAAGGGGCCCCAAAAAAAATGCCAAAAAAAAATACCCCCCCAAACCAGGGACACCCCCCAAACCCCAAACCAAAACCCTGAAACCCGTTATCCCAAAGGCCCAGGATTAATCCATGTTTTTCAGGTTATTGACGCCAAACCCTTGACCCCAAACCACCCGCGAATATTCCCCCCAAAGCAAAACGAGCCCTTCACCCCCCAAGACCAAAAAACCGTTTTTTTAAACCCCCAATTTTCTACGGTCCAATTTCGCGAGCTTGGGAAAATTGGAGCCCCCAGTTTCCTTTTTTTAGCTGAAAGGAGGGCCCCCCCGGTGGGGGTCTTCTGCTGTTTGTAGCCTATCTGCCTAAAAGTTCCCCGGGAAAACTTGGGTTTCAGAGATGCTTTTTCTGCCTCCCTTGGGGGTGAAAGGGGGTGGAAAATTGAGTCACTTTTGGGCCTTTCATCACTCAACCACCCCTGCCCATTCCCCTTTGACCTCGGGCATAAAACAAGGAAAATTTTCCCCCCCACTGGGAACCCCGCCACGGGGATGTTTTTTCTTTTCGGCCCATTCTCGAAAAACCCTAGAAAGGTTTGCGTAAAAACCCCAGGGACCCACAGTTTCAAAAAATACCAACCACCCTTCGGGAAACCAACAACCAACCACGTTCAAAGGCACTAAAATTCCCTTTTCCCCTTTCGGATGCAGGGTTTTGGGAACGCAGGAATTGTCTTGACCATGCCCTAAAAGCCTAAATGCACTGATTTTCCCCCAAAGTGATTGGTTTGATTAAAAAAATTAAAGGGTTTAACGAGCATTTTGGCCGGGTGTACCAAATTAAAGGGGCCCGGGTGAGTTTAATAATTTAAATAATTATATATAAATATATAATATATTATCTATAAAAATAAAAAATAAAATTATATATATATAATTTTATATTTTATATATAATAATATATATATAAATTAAAGAGATTAAAAATATATTTTGGGGCCTTTTACATAGGTAAATTTTGGGGGGAAAAAAAAATATACCCGTAGGGACTAAACCCAAACCCCTCGTTTTAAAAACAAAATTCTTCACTGCCTCCCCACCTGCACCACCACCCAAGTCAATTACAAGAAAAGCGGGCCCTTTTTCCCTGAAACCCTGTTTTTGCTTCTCCAAAATTCACGGGACAGGAAGCAAAGATTTTAAAAAACACTGCTGGCTTTCATTTTGTGGTAAACTAAGAATTTTACAGCTGCTTGCGGGATTTTTGAGCCTAAAGGGCCCTCCCAGACATAAGAAAGGCAGGGGGCTACAGAGCGTTAAAAACCAGCAAAAAAACCCTCTCCCACCCCGGGCTTTAAAAAAAATGATGATTACAGTTCTCCATGGGGGGAGACACGCCCGTGGGGGGGGGAGACAGCCAGCGAGAGGAAAACACCCCCCTGAATTTCAAACCCCAATCTGAAAAAAATTAGCGGGCAGACGAGCACTAAAAACCGAAAACACCCCTTTAAGTACGGGTTTGAGTCGGGAAAATTTTTTTCATTTTTTTTCTAGCAGCTAAAATTTTTTATGAAATTTTTGTTTTACATGGAAATTCTAAGCCTTTTGTTTAAATTTGTTTTAAATATGTCTTGCAGTGAAAAAAAAAAAATTTTTGTTCATGCACATTCATGTTTTTGTTTACATATGTTCCTTAAATTTTTTGAAGTTTTGGTTTTATTTTTCTTTACACTTTAATTTCCAACTTTTCTTTAGTAAAAATTTTGATGACCACTACTTTCAGCAGCAGATTCTTGTAAGGTGGCAATGCTGGACCCTCCGAAACAAACCTGATAGTGAAAAACCGGTATTTTTTCCAGAATCAGCCCCCCCAAACATATAAAAAAAGGGCCCCAAAATTTTTAAGCCCCCCAAAAAGAATTTCCCCATTTTTAATGACTTTCTTTTATTTTTTTTATTTTAAACTATTTTCCCATGGGAAACAAAAACTCTATCCCCTTTTTCAATCATAAAACAACAAAACGAAACCCTTTTATTATGTATCCACTTAACCTCAATGCACATTTTTTTAAAAAAATCTGATTTCAAAACCCTCCCCAATATTCCCTTTTCAAAATTGGGGAAAAATTTAACCCTTTTCAAATGCCCCATCTGGTGCGGGAAAACCACCCACTAGAAAGGGGAAAACCCTTATACATACAGTAATTTATTAATCCAAAGAGTCTATTGGAAAATCACCCATTAATATCATGGACGTACAACATATAATGTTTTTTGGGGAAACCCTGCCGGGTAACAAAATAAAGAGAGCCAAAAATCACAAATTTAAAAAGTCATGCCCGACCTCCCCAACATGTTTCACCACTAAACCCCTTTTATCAGGGGACAGAGGTCCGGTCGGTAGTTTTGATTAGTCCAGATGCTCCTCGATAATCACTGAATAGTTCATAATATCACAAATGAAACCAAAATTAACCCCTAAACAACTAAAGGCCCTTCTGACATTACAAAACTAAAAAAAAAAAAACATAGATTATAAAATCCAGGGAATAAACCTTAAATAAACCTATTTTCTTTTTTTAAAATTTTTTTTCCCCATGTTTTCCCCGGGGTAAAAAGTGGACAAAGGGGGGGGTATTTTTTTTTACATCAAAGTGGGGTCTTTCACTCCACGACCTCTCTAATCTCTTTGGGACCATGCACAAAGTAAAAATGAGGGGGATGCTGCAAATGCTGAGGAGAGATGATTGGAGTACTCCTCCACTAAGTTCCTCATGACATATTCTTGTTTCGGTGATTATCATTTAGTGTGTCCCAAGGGATGGCAAAGGGGCAGATGAGTCTGAATGGTTGATGTTGGGAGTAATTGTCATGGTACAGGCATCTCCAGGCTCTCCAAAAACACAATTATATGCCACAATATAGCTATTCGCTGGCTTTTTCGTATTGCCCAGGTGTAGCCTTAATCAGGGAGCCTCCTCACTTCCCCATTCACTCAAGCAAAAACATACTCAAGGCTTAGTTGAACTGCAATACTTCGCTTTTTTACTTATATATTGGTGACGTATGCTGTATATCATATAGACCGCATGGTCCAGATAGTCTTTTATCGTCATGAACAATCAGAAATAAAGGCAATACTTAGCTGCATATCAGCTTAAATGTCCATTTATAGGATCCAGCAGCAGAGCTGACAAGTGGTGCGTCCACACTCCACGCTACCAAGCAAGCTTTCGGAACTCTACGTTTCCTTCGTCAGGCATCGTTCATGACGATAAAAGACTGTACTTGGACCATGTGGTCTATATGATATACGGCATACGTCACCAATATATAAGTAAAAAAGCGAAATATTGCAGTTCAACTAAGCCTTGAGTATCTCCAGGCTCTCTGCAGCACTACAGTGAAGGGGGAACGCACCTGACATATTGGTGGACTGGACAAGTTACCTGGGGTACTCCCTTTGGTGTAGGGTGGTGGCAGTAGTGTGGCCTGGCTGGGCATAACCAAGATGGTAGTGATTGGTGCAGTTGCACAGACACAAAAACAGAGGCAATGTAGTTGGTAAAATAATGCCCATCTTTACTGAAGATAATTAAAGATCCCAGTTCTCATAAACAATTCTCCCACTCCACATAGAAGTGCTCAGCAGGGTGAGCACTTACCATAGCAGAAATCTGGTGCACTTGATGAGAGTAGTGGTCTTTTTCCCCCTTGTAGCATACTTGAAGTGTCCCAGGTTATGGTGACAGCCTAATCATGCTTCTTCTATTACAGGCTGTGGTAGAGCCTCTGGGATCTGTGGTACTTCACACTGAAATCTCCCTAGTATTATTGTGAATAGTGTTGAGCGATTTTTATCGACAAAGTTGAAATCGGCAAGGTTTTTATGGTGATCGAAATTTCCAGATCATTCGATAATTAAGGGTTTAAAATCTGAGCATCATCTATTAAAAATCGCGCCTTTTTTCGGCGCTTCCTGTAATATTGGCGGCCACCAAATCATATTATAGAATAGAGCAGGTGAGATGTGTGTGCGACGTCATGACTGGGATGTGTATGGTTGCGATTGGCTGGAAAAATCACATGACCTCGTTTTACATAGAACACGTTTCCTGTTTCAGCCTCAGTGTCTCTCAGCGTCTCATAGGGAAAGGACTGCGCTCTGCCTGTGGCCACACAGCGCAGCGAAATTAGTCCCATTTCTGCACAGAGAAACCTCTGCTATTAGCTGTGATCCTTCCAATTTAGTTAGATTAGAGATTTTAACATTTTATGTATTTTGCTAGAGAAATTTTAAAACAGCATCACCGCTGTAAAGTCCGGGGGAGGGGGCGGGGGGGGGGGGGGCCCCCCGGCGAACACAGACAAGCTCTATCT
>JAODAL010039443.1:0-37992 GCA_025379985.1 Phyllomedusa bahiana | reverse complement strand
GCGGGGGCCCATGTATTCTTTTGTACCCCCCCTGATAAGAAGCAACCCCAATGGGTCCATGTTTTTTGCAGATTTACCTATAAAAACCCATCCGCGGGGGGTCCAGTATTCGCAAATTCAGCCCTCATATAAGAACCTCCGCGGGGGCCCTTTTTCTGCATATTCCCCCCTTTAAAAGAAACCCGCGTGGTCCATGTATTCTGAAAATATTCACCCTCGTATAGAAGCTTTGTGGCCATGCTTCTGTAATTAAGCCCTCGTATAAGAAGCAGCTCCGCAGGGGTCCATGTATTCTGCATATTCAGCCCTCATATAAGAAGCAGCTCCGCAGGGGTCCATGTATTCCACATATTCAGCCCTCATATAAGAAGCAGCTCCGCAGGGGTCCATGCATTCTGCATATTCAGCCCTCATATAAGAAGCAGCTCCGCAGGGGTCCATGTATTCCGCATATTCAGCCCTCGTATAAGAAACAGCTCCACAGGGATCCATGCATTCTGCATATTCAGCCATCAGTAGGCCTCTAGACATACAGAGGTTTGGAATGCTGTATTGAGTTGTGTAGGCTCATGCGCTGTTCTAAACTTTTTGTTTTGCAGTCTGCAGACCTATACCTGCCAGAAGGACACTCTTTTGGCTTCTGTCTGCTCATTTAGTACTATTGATACATTTAGGATACACGTGGGGAGTTTTTCCAGCAGACCGGGCAGATTCCCTGTGGGCCGCCCGGGCCACTGCACTAGCTTGGATCGCCCATAGGGGCCCTGGTGATTACGGGACGCGCATACAATTGAAAACTATGGTGGGTGATGAGCAATGTGCTCCTTGGTGTAGCTACAGGGGTTGCAGTCACACTTATGCCACACAGCAGCATCTCTTGATCACATAGACTCAGTGATCACAGCTACTGCATGGACTGTGCAAGCAGCAGCACAGAAACAACAGCCAGCCATTCAGCCCTCTAGGTGCCACGGCGCAATGTGATGCTGTCATCACACTGCCTGTACTAGGCTATAATCCTATGGCTAGGTTTATGGTCTATACACACCAGAAACAGTGTTCAGTGGGGGAAGGGGAAGAGGTATTATTTTATTTTATTTTTTTAATAGGGAGCCCTGTGTGCCTACTAACATACTGGGGAGTCACCCTATATACCTACATAACTACTGATGGACGGTATATAACCATCTACCTACTATGTACCTATAAAAGTGGCCCTATATAGCCCTATATATCTACTGGGGAGCCTTTGTGACTACCTACGTACTGGAAGAACCCTATATACCAACCTATCTACTGGGAAACCTTATGTACCTACTAAGTGGGGAGGGCTTACATACCTGCCTACTCTGGTGACACCATATCCCTACCTTTTAGTGGGTCTATGTACATACCTACTGGGCAAGCTTTTTATACCTACCTACAGTCCCTGACAGAAGTTCTGTCGCTTATCCATGTTGTGGAAACCAAAGCTTATAATCTGACTTAAAATTCATCCATTGGTTTTAGAAATGACTCATATGAAAGGTGAAACCTTCCCAAATGAGGTTTTTTAATGAAAATAAATTTGCTTCACTGCTGAAATATTGATCATTTAAGGAACACAGAAAGGTCAGATTTTGGCAAGACAAAAGTTTTGTCACCCACAGAAAGTAATGTGAAAATCAAACAAATAATTAACTTCAAATTATGTTTCATAACATTGGTGAATGAAGTTGTGGTGCTATTAGAGCCATATTTAATATTTTGTGTGACTTCCATGAGCTTGAAGGACTGCATACATGCATTTCGACAATGATTCATACAATTTATTGATGAAGATATCAAGAATAGGAAAGAATGCAGTCTTACATGCCTCCCAGAGTTCGTCAAGATTCTTTGCTTTTGTCTTCCAAGCTTCCTCTTTTATCCTACCCCAAACATGCTCAATGATGTTCATGTCTTGTGACTGGGCTGGCCAGTCCTGGAGCACCTTGATCTTCTTTGCCTTAAGGAACTTTGATGTAGAGATGTATGAATGAGATGGAGCACCATCCTGCTGCAAAATTTGACCCCTTTTATCATTGTTTATGAATGTTTTGCACACCCCCATACTGAATGTAACCTCAGACCATGACCTTTCCACCACCAAGGCTGTGGTGTAATTCAACTGAAGATTCATCTGAGAAATCCACCTTCTGCCACTTTTCCAGCGTCCATCCGTTTAGCAGGCTGTGTGCCTTGGCAAATGCCACATGGTTTTTTAATTGCCTTTTGTTAAGTGCTGGCTTCTGGGCACTGATTGGACCATGGAGGCCATTTAGAGACAGAATCCTACAAACTGTTTTAGTTAACACAGGGACTTGAGGTGACCAGGCCTGTTGGAGCTGTGCTGAAGTGGAAGAGGAGCTGGCTTTTGATTTTCGAACCAAAAAACGTTCCTCCTGAGCAGTTGTCTTGTGGGGTCTGCCAGACTTGGGCTTGTCAAAAACATCTCCAGTCTCTTCAAATCTTTTTTTAAATTCTTTGTACTTGACGCTGAGACACATGAAAGGTGCCAGCCACCTCTGCAGTGGATCTGGTCTTCAGCCTCTTGATAATCAAGGCTTTGGTCGCAGGGTGGATTTTTGGCATGTTGTCAGAGGTCAAGTTCCAGTTCAAGTCCAGGTTTGGGGTGCTGGAGTTCTTTTTATACACACCCACTAATTAACCGATCAATTAGTGAGCACAGGTGAGGCTGTAAACCAGGATTGGGTGCGTTATATGACAAAACTTTTCTTGCCAAAATCTGATCTTTCTGTGTTACTT
Source organism: Phyllomedusa bahiana (assembly GCA_025379985.1). Taxonomy (NCBI): domain Eukaryota; kingdom Metazoa; phylum Chordata; class Amphibia; order Anura; family Hylidae; genus Phyllomedusa; species Phyllomedusa bahiana. The sequence continues at coordinate 35,205 of JAODAL010039443.1, read as the reverse complement.
AAATGATCAATATTTCAGCAGTAAAGCAAATTTATTTTCGTTAACAAAACCTCATTTGGGAGGGTTTCAGCTTGCATATGAGTCATATGAGATATAAGCTTTGGTTTCCACAACATGGATAAGCGACAGAACTTCTGTCAGGGACTGTACTAGGGGTACCCTATATACCAACCTGTCTACTGGGGAACCCTACCTACAGAGAGGCCTATATACCTACGGGGCATCCTATGTACCTACCTATTGAGGGACCGTATATAGCTATCTACCTGCTGGGGGTGACTATACACTGTAACGAATGCAGGTAGTGGACTGTAACGAATGCAGGTAGTGGATCCGCTGGACCACCGCAAGCGATGGTGTAAGCCGTACCAGGGGACGGAATCTAAGTAGAACCCGGTTTTCACCAGAGCCCGCCGCAAAGCGGGATGGACTTGCTGCGGCGGAGAACTACCAGGTCGTCCCACTGGCGTGACTTGCTTGAGGTGGAAGCCAAGGCAGTGCGTGGTACAAAATCGTGAGACGTAGGCGAAGTCGGGGACAGGCAAGAGGTCAGGGCAGGCGGCAATGGTTCGTGGTCAAGACACAGAGCGAAGACGGTTCGGTACACGGTAGACAGGTTACAAGGCAGAAGAAGCTTTCTCTGAAGGCAGTAACGCACTAAAGATCCGGCGAAGGTGACCCGGAAGGAAGGGGGTTAAATAGGGTCACCTGCAGCCTTAACCAATAATGGGCGTACTGCCCCTTTAAATCCTGGAAAGCCGGCGCGCGCGTGCCTAAGGCGCGGGCATGCGCACTCCGGCCGGCCAGGAGAACGGGAGGACTTGCGGAGCGCAGAGAGGTAAGCGGGCAGCCGGGACCCGACCCGCGGGACCGGCAGGGGCCGCCGGACCCCGGCGGGTGGCCGCACGAGTGAGGGGCTGCGGGACCACTCGTGACATACACCTCCCTACTGAATGGGTGGACTATGTACCTGCCTTTTCGGGGGGGCCCTATATATAATTATTGCATATTATACTATGTATATATATATATATATATATATATATATATTATATATATATATATATATATAGTACAGACCAAAAGTTAGGACACACCTCATTCCAACACATGTGGAATTATATACTTTACAAATAAGTGTGAAACAACTGATAATATATCTTACATTCTAGGTTCTTCAAAGTAGCCACCTTTTGCTTTGATTACTGCTTTGCACATCCTTGGCATTCTCTTGATGAGCTTCAAGAGATAGTCACCTGAAATGGTCTTCCAACAGTCTTGAAGGAGTTCCCAGAGATGCTTAGCACTTGTTGACCCTTTTGCGCCTTCACTCTGCGGTCCAGCTCACCCCAAACCATCTCGATTGGGTTCAGGTCTGGTGACTGTGGAGGCCAGGTCATCTGGCGTAACATCCCATCACTCTCCTTCTTGGGCAAATAGCCCTTACACAGTCTGGAGGTGTGTTTGGGGTCATTGTCCTGTTGAAAAATAAATGATGGTCCAACTAAACGCAAACCGGATGGAATAGCATGCTGCTGCAAGATGCTGTGGTAACCATGCTGGTTCAGTATTCCTTCAATTTTGAATAAATCCCCAACAGTGTCACCAGCAAAGCACCCCCACACTATCACACCTCCTCCTCCATGCTTCACGGTGGGAACCAGGCATGTAGAGTCCATTCGTTCACCTTTTCTGCATCGCACAAAGACATGGTGGTTGGAACCAAAGATCTCAAATTTGGACTCATCAGACCAAAGCACAGATTTCCACTGGTCTAATGTCCATTCCTTGTGTTCTTTAGCCCAAACAAGTCTCTTCTGCTTGTTGCCTGTCCTTAGCAGTTGTTTCCTAGCAGCTCTTTTACCATGAAGGCTGCTCTACACAGTCTCCTCTTAACAGTTGTTGTAGAGATGTGTCTGCTGCTAGAACTCTGTGTGGCATTGACCTAGTCTCTAATCTGAGCTGCTGTTATCCTGCGATTTCTGAGGCTGGTGACTCGGATGAACTTATCCTCCGCAGCAGAGGTGACTCTTGGTCTTCCTTTCCTGGGGCGGTCCTCATATGAGCCAGTTTCTTTGTAGCGCTTGATGGTTTTTGCCACTGCACTTGGGGACACTTTCAGAGTTTCCCCAATTTTTCGGACTGACTGACCTTCATTTCTTAAAGTAATGATGTTGACTCGTTTTTCTTTACTTAGCTGCTTTTTTCTTGCCATAATAGAAATTCTAACAGTCCATTCAGTAGGACTATCAGCTGTGTATCCACCTGACTTCTCAACAACACAACTGATGGTCCCAACCCCATTTATAAGGCAAAAAAATCCCACTTATTAAACCTGACAGGGCACATCTGTGAGGTGAAAACCATTTCAGGTGACGACCTCTTGAAGCTCATCAAGAGAATGCCAAGAGTGTGCAAAGCAGTAATCAAAGCAAAAGGTGGTGACTTTGAAGAACCTAGAATATAAGACATATTTTCAGCTGCTTCACACCTTTTTGTAAAGTATATTCCACATGTGTTAATTCATAGTTTTGATGCCTTCAGTGTGAATCTACAATTTTTATAGTCATGAAAATACAGAAAACTGTTGGAATGAGAAGGTGTGTCTAAACTTTTGGTCCATACTGTATATATATATATATATATATATATATATATATATATATATATATTCTGAGCGGCGCCGCGTCCCGCACGTCGGGTCACAGGTGCGCTCGTCCCCCTGCCGGTCCTGAGTCTCACTTACCCGGCCACGCTCCTGCTGCTGCTGTCTCTGTTCCTCAGCGCGCGGTCCCGCTCCCTAGGGCATGCGCGTACTGGCAGTGTTAAATTTAAAGGCCCAGCGTACCGGTAATTGGCTATTGCCGGTCGCTGCCCCTATGTAAGCCTGCCTCTTCCTAGTAACCTCGCCAGATCTTTAGTGCCCATTGCCTATCGAGAAAGCGTTCTGTGAAGTCTTGTTCTGATTACCGTGTACCATACCTTCTTGCCTACGTCCCTCGACCACGAACCTCTGCCGCCTGCCCTGACCTTATTGCCTGTCCCCGACTACGAGCCTGCCTGACGATTCTGTACCACGCCTACCCTTGGCCGCCACCGCAAGCATGTCCAGCCAGTGGAAGCGACCTGGTAGACTCCCGCCGCAGCAAGTCCATCCCGCTTTGCGGCGGTCTCTGGTGAAAACCGGGACCTACTTAGATTCCGCTCCCTGGCGTGGGCTTCCACCATCGCTTGCGGTGGTCCAGCGGATCCACTACCTCGGTGCGTTACAATATATATATATAAGAAGTTTATATACACTATATAAAAAGACACATGTATGTTTCTTACGATCTGAGTTTTTTGCTCACTGCCTGTCAAGAGCTGCTGAAAAAACGTCCTTTTCTCGTGTTTTGTGGTGCGTTTTTTACGTGCTTTTTTGCAGAAATCCAAAGCATTATAAAAAACGTCCAGTGCTTTACATAGACTTCAATAGTAAGTTATCTCCCCTGCTCAGTAGTTTTTTGCAGCATGTTTCAAAAATCGACCAGCAAAAAAACAAGCAGAAAAAAAAACGTTCTGTGGAGACAGCAGGACGTTTTTACTATACAAGTCTATGGGACTTCTTTTCTGTCATTTTTCAGCGGTTTTAGAAAACGAAACACGCTGAAAAAACGATTGGTTTTGTGTGTAGTGGAGACATAGCCTGTCAATCACTCTGCCCAGCTGAGGCCTCAGGGCACGGCCAGGTGTAGTGACATCACAGGCAACCATGAAGACTTTGTTAGGCTTTTGTGTTGCAAGGAAGAGCATTGCATGCCGCAATCTCATTTGCGGGGGTGTCGATTAGTAACCGGGTCGATTGCTAAGCTCTTATCAGTCGACTTGAGGCCTTAACAACCGGTTTAATGACTGTTAACGACTTCACAACGCAGTAAGTTGTATGTCTCCCAGTATATGTAATAGGGTGCCCCAGTAAGTTATATGTCCCCTGGTATAGGTGATAGGGTCCCCCAGTAAGTTATATGACCCCAGTAGGTGCATATATTGTTTATATGTCTTCCAGTAGGTAGGTATATAGGCAAGTTATAGGTCTCCCAGTAGGTATATAGGCAGGTTATAGGTCTCCCAGTGTGTATAAGGGCAGGTTATAGGTCCCCCATTGGGTATATAGGCAGGTTATAGGTCCCCCAGTGAGTATATAGAAAGGTTATAGATCCTCAAGCAGGTATATAGGCTGGTTGTAGGTCCCCCAGCATGTATATAGATAAGTTATAGGTCCCTCAGCATGTATATAGGTAGGCAGGGCCGGACTGGGAATAAAAATCAGCCCTGGCACTAAGCCCCCACCAGCCCACATACTATATCCACTTAAAAAATATCCCTTGTTCTCGCACATGGCTACTTTCTAAAATAAACTACACTATAAAGCTGCTTTCACACTGAGCGTTTTTGGTGCATTTTTTATGTGTTTTTGGTGCGGTTTTGTGCAGAAAGGCAGAGCAGTTAATGCTGTACATTTCTGCACAAAAAAAACGCGTAAAAAAAATGCACCAAAAGAGCCCCCTACACACAAGCAAGAAAAAAAAATGGTGCAGAGAAACCCCTCATCACAGAGTCAGGTGTGCGCTTGCTTTACAATCAGGGACAAGCCCACACTGACACTACATAAGCACCAACCTACAACCCCACCAATCACATCCCCAGTAGTCAGGTCACCATCACATGAATACAGCACTGATTCAACACAGAAGTAAAATGACCCCTGACAGCAGGGACTCACAGGAGACGTCATCTCTGATGGGAGTTGTTCTCTTCTCCTTTTCTTCTCCTTCTGGCCCTTGTTCCCTTCCATTTCTTTCTCTGTCAGGTACAGCATGCAGTGTCCTCTTCTAGTGGTCACTACTCTGCCCTGTAGAATTTACCACAAATACATCTTCCTCCTCTCTCTTCTAGCACTTTCCTATCAATTCCCTAAACAGCGTATGTTAGACCTTAAAAATTAGAAATTAAAAAATGTCAGATAAGTGGCATGTAAATAGGTAGATCCCCATTAGTTAGGTAAACAGAGCCTTCCTCCATTAATTTGGTAGGTAGACAGGGCCTACTTCAGTAACTAGCCAGGTAGCTGGGGCTGCCCCCAGTAACTAGCCAGGCAGGGGCAGTATATAGAATAGGCAGGGGCAGTATATAGGGTAGGCAGAGGCAGTATATAGGGTAGGCAGGGGCAGTATATAGCCATGCAGGGGCAGTATATAGAATAGGCAGGGGCAGTATATAGGGTAGGCAGTATATAGGGTAGGCAGAGGCAGTATATAGAATAGGCAGGGGCAGTATATAGGGTAGGCAGGGGCAGTATATAGGGTAGGCAGGGGCAGTATATAGAATAGGCAGGGGCAGTATATAGAATAGGCAGGGGCAGTATATAGGGTAGGCAGAGGCAGTATATAGGGTAGGCAGGGGCAGTATATAGAATAGGCAGGGGCAGTATATAGGGTAGGCAGAGGCAGTATATAGGGTAGGCAGGGGCAGTATATAGAATAGGCAGGGGCAGTATATAGAATGGGCAGGGGCAGTATATAGAGTAGGCAGGGCAGTATATAGGGTAGGCAGGGGCAGTATATAGGGTAGGCAGGGGCAGTATGCTGTCCTGGTTTCCCTCCTCTTCTCCACGTCCGTCCGGGATGGCCAAACTCACCCGAGTAAGGGCTGCGGAGCAGGGGCGCGATGACGTCATTACACCACACGTCTGCCCCGCGGCCTCCTGGGAGCTGAACAGACGGGATCAGTAGATCCCAGCTGTTCAGACAGGGACGCTGCTTGCACCGCGCGGTGCAGGTGGCGGCCGTGATGGCTGCATGGCCGGGTCGGTGACCCGACCGTGTGGCGAGGGGGGCCTGTCGGCCCCCTGGCACAGGGGTCCTGTCGCATATGCGACCATTGCGGCCCATGTGCGTGCGCCGGCACTCGGGGCCCGCCGGGGGGAAACACCGGCCCCTTCGGCGGGCGCCCCGAGTCGGCCCGGACCCCCGCGGCCCACCGGTCAAATGCCCGGTTTGCCCTATGGGCAGTCTGGGCCTGTAGGTAGGGTATATGTCCCCAGCATGTATATAGGGACATATTATGTCCCTCCAGCATGTATATAGGTAGGTTAAAGGTCCCCCAGCATGTATACAGGTCTAATTAAAAATAAAAAACTAACAGTACTCACCTTTCCCCGTTCCCTGAAGCTCCCGCTGGGCACCATCTTCTTCCTTGATAGGCGGCGTGACGTCATCAGGCAGCGTGATGACACACTCATGCCGCCTGTGCTGTGTACTCCGGTGAGCCTACTTGCGGCTCACCAGAGTATTCTGCGGAGCGCCGAGTCTTCGCTCTCTGCTCCGCAGGAGCCTGAAACTGTATGTGTCCAGAGGACGCACATACAGTTAGAGCCGGCACCGCTGCCATCACCGAAGAACCATAAACCCCCACCTAGGTACAATTTTCATTATCTCCAAATCAGTCACCTTTTCTCGCTTTATGGCACTAAAACCCTTTCTCTTTGGACAGTTTGAGTGCATTTGTAAAGCAGGTACCTCAACAGAGAGTTAAAATCAAAATCAGATCCACAAATACATGGTCAAGTGGGAATCTTACCTTGGCAGGCCCATTTCTTACCTTGCAGGTTATCTGGAGAGCGGCAGTTAAATCCTTAACTTGCATCACCCATAAAGAAAACTTATATAAGGTCATTTGTTTCTGGTACCATACCCCAGATATCTTGCACAAATGGAACCCCCAGTATCCATCCAATTGTTGGCAGTGTGGCAGTTCCGCAGGCTCATTCCTGCACATTTTTTGGGACTGCCCCAAAAAAAGCACTAAAAAGAATCTCGAGCTCCATTAAAGTCAATGGGAGATGTTTGGGTTAATTTTTATACCTATACAGATGAGGACGGAGGAGAAGCTGAATTACCATCCAGAAGAGTAAACTGGATACGTGAAACAACTTAGTGAAGAAAATTTGTCTCTAAGGCTATGTTCACACGGGTGAAATTGGGATGTATTTCGGCCCGTATTTCGCGCCGTACTGCGCTCAATACGGGCTGAGATACGTCCCAGTCATTACGGTAATCCACAGTTCTCAACGTTGCTCCACCGTGACATTAGAATGTGAAGAAGATGCAACAGATGTCTCGAGATGGTCACTGAACACTGTCTCAAATTGGAAGTGGAAGGGAATTGCTCACTTTTGTCTTGTAATGTGGATCAAGGAGGGTGGCCACCCAGTAATCGCTGTTTATTTTGATTACCTTGATGCTTGGATCATGTTGCAGGTAATGTTGCATCCAAGCACTCATGTGTGAGATGCTGCCGGGATCTCCCAAGCCTCGGGGTCGAGGGGCACTAACCAGATCTTCCTCCTCCTGTAATCTGTGCCAACCTTTTACCACTGAAGGGAAATCGGTACTGGTGGTGTCCACCCCTGCCTCATCATCCTCCTCCCCTTCCTCATCCTGACCATTACTAGAGCCCTGGCTCACCCCATGCACTCTACTCTGTGAGATGAACTGGCGTCCTGCACCTGTCCTGGACCTAGAATCACCGCCTAAAGAAGACCTATACAATGTGGAAACAGTTGGGCCGTCTACATCCTCCGGCGAGTAAGGCTCTGTGTCCACCTCCTCCATCACTGCTGGGACCTGCTCCCGCAGAGTGGAATGCATGTTCCAGTAAAAATATGAGCACCTGACTGACCATTTTGTTGGCCTCTTCAAAACTGTCAAGGATGGTGCAGAGAACCTTCACCTGCTTCCACTCTCTATGGGTCAACAACCCGAGGTCCGCGACACTTCTAGTCAGGCCATGCGACACTTCATACTGCATAATGGCATTACGCTGCTGCCACAATCGCTGGAGCATGTGCAGGTGGAATTCCAGCATGTTGCCACATCACATATCAGACAGTTGACGGGGAGGCTGCAACACTGCCAGTCATGCCAAAGCAGGGTGCGAACGCCGGAAGTGTGAGCTAAGACCTCGAGCCTTCCTCAGCAAACAGTCGAGACCCGGGTAGCGCTTGAGAAATTCTGCACAACCAGGCTCATGATGTGTGCCAGGCAAGGGATGTGCGTAAGTCTATTGATCCTAAGGGCAGCAATGAGATTTCTCCCATTGTTGCACACCACCTGGGTTCTTAGCACCCAGCCACTGGTCGGTCTGAGTGCTCAGAGCCATCCACAGCTCCTGACCTGTGTGTTGACAGTCTTCAAGACAGATTAATTTGAGAACGGCCTATTTTCTCTTGGCAAGTGATGCTACCCGTCAAGAATCTGGACTCTGCACCATCCCTGCAGTGTGGAAGAGTGTCAACCGAGACTCATCACCAGAGGCACCCTACTCACCCAGTGATGTAACGCCCTTGACTGTGCTTACTAGTCCATGTGTCTATAGTGTGATGGACTTTGGTGGACACAGATGCAGCCAACACGTTGGAGATCTGGCACATGACGTCAGTCAGAGAATCTGAGGCTTGATCAAAAAATGCCCAGGCTTCTCAGGTCCTGGACCTCTTCGACTGTGAAAACCTAGTACCGGTGTTCCCGCTGCCACCACTGACCACGGCCGGCTGAGTAATGTCAGCGGACTTATGCGACCGCCGTCCCCCTTTCTGTGGCCGGACCCGCAATGACACTACCCCATCATCCTCCTCCTCCACTGATGATGCACTCGCCAGCTGCTGCTGAAAAGACCACATTGGATCCGCAATGTCATCATCATCATCATCAAAGGTGACTTCCTCTTCCTGACAGTCTACATGCTCAAACTGCGGGCTAGAAGTTATAGGCACTGCAAGGCACCGCTGACAACTTGATATTTCTGCCGACAGACCAGCTTCCTTCTCCTCCTCTGAGGGCATCAGCGACTGGGCGTCACAGCAGACAAAATCATCCTTTTTGGTCTCCTGATCTTTTGAAATGCCTTCTGACCCCAACCGCATTGTGTCATCAGAGAGGTTTTCAGAATATGGATTATCTAGAGTGGTCTGTATATTGGGAGACATTTGGCCCATGTTTGCTTCAGGTTGGACTGATGCTGATGATGATGAAATTTGTGGCCGTGACTGAGAGGAAGAGGAGGTAAAACCGCTGGATGCAGGGTGTGTTAACCACTGAAGAACAGATTGGTGACGCTCTTCAGTACTGTGATTCATAGGAAATCGACCAAGCGATGACAGGCCTGACGATCCTGCGACTGACGATGTGCTCGCTTGTGTGTTGTCTGGAGCACTGAAAGAAGTGCCTTGTCTCGTACCTCTAGCTCTACATCCTACACCGCCCCCCCACCCCCCCTCCTCCCTTGCTTGCTAACCACCTCTAGTTCTCTCCATATTCAAAAATATAAATATTAAAAAGGTAAAGATTTGGTAACGGTCTCTTAGGGAAGAACTCTACCACCAACACTGGAAAAATGAACTTCAATCCAAAAAATTTGCAGCAAGCAACCAGTATTTTAAATGGATATCTTTCTATAGCAGATTTGCTAATGGTGTCTTCTGCAATAGCTGGACCCCAAAACAGCAGAAATGAACTTTTGGGCACTCAGAATAAATATGGGAAAGATGCAGCCAGCAATATAAAAATCCCTGTCTATTGCGGTCTATGACTCCCTAAGCTTGCTGTACTCCCCTCCTCCCAACTAATCTAACTAGCAGCTTTTTCTGTCTAAAATTGCATGCCTGAATGCATGCAAGCACGCAGACAGAGAGCAGTGCGTTCAGTACAGAGAGTGAACTGGAAATGGCTTTCACAAGGAAATACAGTGAGATCCATATAATGAGATCCCTACCCAAAGCAAATCTTATGTTACATATCCTTTCAGATGCCAGATGTCTGATATCTGGAAGGTGGCGACAGTTCCTTCCCTGCTTCCCTGGATATTATCAGATCTGACTGTAAGAGTTATGGAAACTCGGTGAATGGAACACCTGACGGCCTCTTTACACAATAAGCAGGATATATTTAGTGAGACTTGGTTGGTTTGGGATACGTACTGGATTCTGAATCCATCATGAGTCCTGATTTCCTTCAATTTAGTAAAGGTTCTCCCCCCCCTCCTCTGTTTCTTGTCTGATATGTAATTTGTTCTGTTTCTGTTATTACATGATGAAGTATTAGTGCAAAGGACTTTTCATAGGTTTAGTTCCTCAGGTTATAATGAGTCATGTAACCTTGAAATCATTCAAAGTAACCCGTAATTTGTTTCAAATATTTTATTTCTAAGTTATAGTATCTTTGATATATTGCTATATTTCATGGATGTCTGTGTTTTATTGAAAAATTGCAATAATTTCAATTTAAAAAATAAATTAAATTATATAAATTTGGTATCGCTGTGGTATCGACCCGTGGAGTTTAACTACACGGGTTACAGGGATGTTTTACGTGTGACAGCAGTTTCGTAATATATGCCTTAAAATGCCCTTGTGGGTTACTTTACATTGGTGAAACCACTCAACGTATGAAGGACAGACTTTCGAGTCACAAGTCCTCGATACGTTGCTCAAAAACATGGTTGCCTGTACCATACCATTTTCTACAGGCTGGCCACAATGTATCACAGTTACGGTATCAAATCCTGGAACAGGTCAAAAGACCACGGAGGGGAGGGAATCATGTCCGCCTTCTCAAACAAAGGGAATGTTTTTGGATCCATCGGTTGGACACATTACAACCTAATGGATTGAACAGGGAATGTGACTTTACATTCATATAATACTTGATAGCCTCTGGTTCCATACTGTAATATTCTAACATTTTGTCTTTTTTCTTTCTCCACAGCAACTATAGAACAGCGATACAGTCAGGGTGAGACGTCTTGGATCTCTATTTCCATATGCTTTCTTTTCTCTTTTTCCCGACTTTTTCCTCCCCCCTTTTTTCCTTTTTTTTCTTCTTTTTTTTCCCTTATTTTTCCCTTTTTTTCTCTGTATTCCACTCATTTTCCTACTACTTGTCATTTCCCTTTTTCCCTTTTATCCCGTTTTTTTTATTTCCATCCCCTCTTATGTTTCAGACATTTATGTCCCTTTTTGATTCCTTATATATTTCCGTTTACCTGTTTGTTTTTCCCTTGTTTTTCCCTCCCTTTTTTTCCCTTTCTTTATGCCTTTCCCTTTTTTCCCCTGCTTTGCCTTACATTTCTGTTCCTTTCCAGCACGGATCGCTGCAGCGCTATTGCGCATGCGCGGCCCATACCTGGACTACATTTCCCATGAGTACGCTAAACCGGAAATGACGTCGTCCGCTTGACGACTTCCGGTTTCACCGTCTTTAACGCTTATTGGCGCCGGTTTATAAACCTGCGCCTAGCATACCTGGCTCCCACTATCTTTATGGGCTGCGGCCCGTGTACACCAGTTCCTACAGCTCATATGGTAAGATTCCTTTATTTCATATAGGGCATAACAGGGATTACGTAGCATTATTATCTTTACCTTATATACCTTATATACTCAATAATGTTATATGCTGATTTCCCTATAAACATCACTTAGGGGTTTTTCTATATATAATTTTGTATATATAATTTTTGCCTTATCGTTCCTTATTTTTGCTTTACCCCATACTGCGATTTTGTTTGTGTATATATGTATATATATTTTCCCCATAAAAATTATTTTCTCATTTATTTTTTTCATCTATTATTTTCATCAGTCTGTATTTACACATGATTATATTGTATATACTATATTCATTATATACCTTTGTATGTTACTTTGTAAATAATAGTCTGTAAATAATAGTCTTTGATATGTTCATCTCTTGTACTTACTTACCTGTATACATGTTGATTGATTTTTGTTTTCTATTTCATTTTTGTAGTGACTATTTGATAAAGGTCTTTTGGACCGAAACGTCAGTAATTATTTCAAGTCACCTGGTTTTGCTATACCATTTTGTTGAAGCCTGTGAATTCTTTGTATAAATAATTGAATTTTTTCGCATTACAAAAATTGCTTTGAGTGCAGTCAATTCTACCCTACAGTTTTGAAGGAACTATTTCCTACTTTGACTTGCACCATCTGTAACATTTATCCAGTGGGTGTGCCTTCCGTATTTTGCAATATAACATGTTCTTTATACCGCACCGTGACTGCTGTAAAAAGGAAAAAACACTACCAGACTTGCTGTATTTTGTTCATCCTGCCTTCCAAAAGCCTCAATAAAAAGTGTCATAGGAATCGCATAATGGTACAAATGGAAACAAACTAATCCTGCAAAAATCAAGCCCATAATCAGCTCCATATCCAGAAATATCGGAATATGACCACAACACAATTTTTTACAGAAGCATTTCTATTGTATAAAAGTAGCAAACATAAAAAAACTATGTCAAATTGATATTATTAGAATTGTACCGACCCATATAGCAATTTTATCATGTTATTTATACTGCACAGTGAACATTGTAAAAATGAAACTTAAAACAATGGCGGAATTACTTTTTTTCCCCATTTTCATAGCCCAATACTTAAAAGAAAAAAAAAAGGAGGAGGGGGCTTAACACATGTGGGCTCAAAGTGTAACCTTAGATGAATTCCCTGAGGGGTGTTGATTTGAAAATGGAGTGACTTCTAGCACTTTGAGAGGCGGGGGTGGGAGGCTCTCAAAAAAAGCCAAATAAATCCTATGTGCACCCAAACAGCAGTTCACACCCACCATGGGGTAATGCAGTACTTGGAAGAATTGGCCTAACAAATTTTAAGGTGCTTTTTTCCAGGATTTCTTGTAAAAATGAAATATTGTCAGTTAAAACTGTATATTATTGTAAAAATGTTTATATTCCATTCTCACAGCTTTACACTTAAAAAAAAACAAACAAAAAAAACCAAACACCTGTAGGGTTAATATACTCCCTACACCCCTGGATATATTCCTTAAGGGGTGTACACTCTAAAATGAGGTCTTTTTAGGGGTGTTTATTAAATTTTCGCACCTTAGGGTGTCTGCAAACCTGAAATAGCATCTAAAAAAATATCCTAATAAAAATTAGGCCCCAAAATCCAGTAGGTGCTCCTCCTATTCTGAGGCTTGTGGTGGAGTGAAATAGCGCACTAAGGCCACATATGGAATAGCTCTATAAACGGCAGAATCTGGGGAATCAAGAGTTGTGTTTCCCTGTTAACATCTTCTGTGTGCCAGTAAATACTAGATACAAATTAAAAATCTGCAAAAAAGTTACCTTTTTCCTTTAATTCTTTTGAAACACCTACAGGATTTACAAACTTCCTAAATGCTGTTTTTAATACATTAAGGGGTGCAGTTTTTTTTTTTAGATGGAGTTAATTGTGTCTTACAGGCCCCTCAAACTCAGGTCAGAAATGGACTGGTCCACCCCAAAAAATGAAATCACTTGCAAGTTTTCTTTACTACTAAATTTAAAAGCTCCCTAATGTCAAACTGATAAAAACCAAAATTTAAAAAAAGGCAACCTCATAACATTTGGGAATACTATTTTAAGCTGTTTTAGAATAACGCCACATGGGGACATTTTTTAACTATAAAATCAAAAAAATTTCCCCCAACATTTTAAAGTTTTTCACAAATAAACAAAATTGTATCCAAAATGTATTACTAACTTGAACACAATTTCATAACACATCCTGATTTACAAAGGAAAACTTAAAATTTTTCACATGTCAATTTGAAAAATGGGACTTTTCAGAGGTCAAAAATGGGTGGGCATTAAAAATTCACCGGGAAAAAAAAGCCCTCACTCAGTTCCATAGATGGAATAACAAGCTATTGGTCATAGAAAATGGTGCAGCAAAACTAATTTAAAAAAAATACTTTTTTTAAAACTAAAAATTTTAAACAAAAAACTCTAAAAATTTTCACCAGAATTGGGAATAACTAATATAATTTGACATTTATACCATTGATCGCCATTAAAACAAAAACCCCTATAAAAATGGGAAAATTGCGGGTTTTTTTCCCCATTCCAACTCAATTTTTTTTTTTTTTGTTTCCCAATAAACTATATGCACGCAAAGGGATCACTAAAAGTACATGTTTTCCCTGATACAAAACTCTTATTTGCATTAACAGAAAAATAAAACGGTTATGGCTCTTGAAAGGCTGGTAAGAAGAAAAAAAAAAAAAAAAAAAAATGTGAAAGTAAACAAAAATCCCACCAAAGCAAGAAATTAAAAAAAAAAAAATTTGCACTAAAAATATCAAAAAAATATAAAAAGTTAGGGAAAAAAGACATCAAAAAATTTTCATAATAATAAATAATTACACAAATCAAATATACATTTTCTTAATTTTTTTTTTTTTAAAATTTAAATCTTCAGGGAAATTCTAGAGGGGTTTTGGGGTCTCTTTAACCGGGTTTAAGACCTAAAAAGGTCAATACTGTGGAGGTTGACTGGAGAATTTAGCTCCCAAGTGAAAGCCCACAATATTGCTTTCACAATATTCTTTTGGGCATGCTTTTAAATCACCCCCTCCCTTTTAGCGGGCATCTCACGGTTTACCAAAGTCCTTTATCTAATTGACTTGGAATTAATTATATTATGGCTCAGGAGACTTTCTTTCACAGAATATTTCCATGATCAACAGAGTATTCATGGAAACTGGGGGGCAATCAAAGGGAAATTTTAAAAAGGGTCAAACCCCTTGTAAAAACATACACATTTGTGTGAACATCAAATTATGATGTGGAGATGTTTAGGGGGCGAGCATATTCACATTGAAATGCCTATGCTGGTTTTGGATGTACTTTTAAATTTCTACAAAAGGGAACGGTCAATTTAACCCTACACTCTTTGGGGGCAAAGTTGGCTTTTTTTGGAGCATAGAGTCACCTTTTTTGGGTCTGTTTTTAAAGTAGGAATTTTCTAACTTTTTTCTAAATTTTTCCCCCGGTAATAGGCAGGTACTGAGAGATTTCATTGGGCTCAGTGTAGAGAGGAGGGGGCACATGACTTAAGTTGCTGATTTTACTTTCCCTGGATGTGTATTCTTTTCTAATTTTTAACCAAAACCCAGCCCCCCGGGTGGGGAAAAAAAAGCTGGAGGGCTTTCCTCTGATCTTCACCCCAGCTAAACACTCCAGGGTCGGGATTTTCACTTCAAACAAAAACCCCTTTTTCGAAAAAACTTTGATTTTTGTTTCCCCAATTTCAAGTTTTTTTTCTTATCAAAAACGTTCTGTGGTTGGAGGGGACATTAAAAAAATCAGGCATTTCCCCACAAAGGGGCCCTTTAATCAGTTGTGTATGTCCAATCATAAGGCTTCACAACTTCCTTGCTATGCTCGCTGTCTGACCTACTCTCTTGCCATTCTTCAGCACAAGCAACTTTGACAACTCCCCGGGTTTTTTTTATTCACCTTTTTTTTTAAAATGGCCCCCTTAGCCGTGAAAATCAATACCGGAAAACCCAAAAGTTTGAATTCTTAGAACCGGGTTTTTCCCCCCCAAACAACATCTCGGGGGAAAACAGGCCATGTTCTTTTTTTCCCGCCATTTTCCTTCATCCCCCTGACTTTATAAGTTGGGTTTTTAAAAGCTGTGACTTTCCATGGTCCAAAACTAAAGTCTTGATTACTACTTTTTTTAAAACCCTTAATCAAACATAGCTTTGGGGCCGGGCAAGAACTGAAGACAAAAAAGGGAAATTACTTTTTATATTTAAAACAAATCCTTTGGAAAACAAATCAATCAAAAACTACCTTTTCCTGGAAATAAGGTTTTCGGAAAATTTTTTCCTTGGGGCTGTCACCCCTACACAATCAAGATTCCTTAAAAAGTAGGTTCGTTTTCCCGAAAGCTAACATATGAGAAATTCCCCGCATGGGGGAATAAAAAATTTCCCTTTAAAAATCCTTTGGTTTAAAAAAAGGTAAACAAGTCCCCTTTCTTACCAATCAGTAAAGGTAAAAAAAATGCCCAAAAAAAAGAAACCCAAAATTTAAAATCATTTTTAAAAACACCCAAACCCGGGAATGAAACAGAAGCAATCTTGGTTTAAAACCGGGCCCCCCAAAGGGGCTTTTAACTCGGAAAACCCCCTGGGTTTTTGGGCTGTGATATACAAATATGGCATCCAACTTTAAAAGGGTGTTTTCACACCTTACACTTTTTACCCCCCAAGGAGTTAAAACCCCCAAAGTGTAGGAAAAAGGTGGGGCCCACCTCTAAAACCTTTTAGCTATCTTTAGAATGGGGCCTTTTGAAAGTCACCAAACACAACGGGGCAGTTTGGTCCCTTCTTGTTTTGGGGAGCTTTTCCCTTCTGTTTCAAAGGGGGTTTTCCCAAAAAAACCTGAAACACAAAACCCCCTTCTGCACTTGGAAATCCCAATTTTAAACGTATAAGTTAAGCTCCTTTCAACTTTTAGTGTTTAGTTGGGGGCCCTTTGGGCCCTTGGGCGCTGCAGCCAATCCCCGGCCTTAAAAGGGGCATTTGGGGCCCTTTTTAAAAAGGGGGAAAAAATGGGAAAGGTGAAAAAAGGGGAAAACTGCTTTCAGAAAGCGTCCCCCAAGGGAAATTAAATACAAACAGTTTAAAATAGTTTTGGGCCCCCCAAACCAAATTTTCTTTGAAAAAGGGGGCCCCCCCTTTTAAGGGAAAAAGGGCCATTTTTTTAAAAATTTTAAAATAAAAAATAAGGGGAAAACATGCTAAAAAAAAATTTAAAAAACAAAATAAAAATAAAGTTTACCCGTTTTTGGGTTTTCACTGCTTGGGGATTGGGCCCCCCCTGGTTGACCCCTCTACCATAGTCATCATGTGACCCATCAAAGGGCCCCCCCAGGAGGGCCCAGAGCCAAAAGAAGGGCCCGCAGTTGGTCCCAAACAAAAGACCCCGGAAGGGGAAAGGAAACACCCCCCACCTTTTCAACACTGGAAGGTGGACGAGATAAAAATTTTTTTTTTTTTCCCATTTTATTTTTTTTATTTTTATTTTAAAAAAAAGGGAAAGCCCTTCCAAATTGAAAAAAAAAAACCTGTCCCTTTGGGTTTGGGGAAGGTTTTAAGGCCCCCTTTAAAATTTAAAAAAAAAATGATTCCACCTTAGAAAAACCCGCTTTTTTCCCAGGGAAACCCCTGAAAGCCCCCCAGGGGCTCCCCCCTAATTAAATTTTCAAAGTTTAACATTTACATGACCCCCGCACCCATAACAGGGTTAGTCTGTTTCCTTTCCTGGTTTTTAAATTGGCCACTGCCCCCTAAGGTTCCCCCGATTGGGTGTAAAAAAATCCCCCTTGGAAAACCAAATTTTTTGTTGGGCATCACTATTTTTAAAAGGGGTTTTTTTTTTTTTTAAAAATTTGTTTTTTAAACCCCCCTTTCCCAAAACCAAAAAAACATTTGGGTTTTTTTCCAAATTAATTTTGGTAGTCCCCGGCTAAAACCCTGGAATAAATTTTCCAAAGCACCTGGATTCAGAGAACAGCTCCACAGCTCATTTACCCCCCACACTATTGTTTTTGGAAAAAGGCTTCCTAAAAAAAAAGTTTACCATTTAAACTAAAATGAGGGAAAACCAAGAAACCACTCTTTGTCTCATTGCCCCCTTATATTTGTATCCAAAAACGCACTGGGCCAAACGATGAAGGCCCGGTGCCCCCATACAAGGGCACCAACTGTTTGGGCAAGTAGTGGCACAGTTGCCAAGAAAAAAAAAATAATTTTTGTCCCGGGAAAAACCCCCTTACTAGTATTGCCGCTTTTAGGGGGGGTTTCAAATATAAATTTCCCAAAAGGTGGTATTCTCACCACAAAGACTACCTTCAGACATGTAAGCAAAGGGAGAGAAAGACTATTACCAAATACATCGCTATTCTAATTTCCTGCTTTTTTATTTAAAAGAAAGGCTTTTTAAAACGAAAGACCCCTTTTAAAAAAAAAAAAAGTTTGCTTTGCAATGCCATTTTCTGAAACCAATAACTTTATTAAACCTATTAAGCTTGTGGACCAGCTGTAAGGGTTTTTTTTTTTTTTTTTCTTTTTTTTTGGGACTTTGGGGTTTTGGGACATGTGATTTGTTTTATTCATTACTTTTGTGGGAGGGCCCGGATTACCCAAAAAAAATGAAACGCTGAAAGAATTTTTGAAGCCTTCAATAAGCAGGGATAAAATAAGTTTATTTTTAACCCTTTTTTTTACAAACAACCCTTTTAACCCCCCCCCCAAAGGGGAACCCCTGGAGACAATAAAAATCCCCCCTTGATCAAAATTTCTGGGAGTATATTTTACTTTAAAAGGTTTTTCCCCGATTTAATTTTCAGTGAATGGCTAAGTTCACACGGGCTTAAAATTTTCAAGGACGTTAATTTTACCAAATGCAAATAAACGCCAGGGGGTTTTAAAAAGGGGGTTGGGGTTTGGTTGCCCCCGACCCCATAAAATAAATTTTTTTTTAAATTTAAAAGGGCGTATACGCCGGAATAATTTACCCAATCCCCCTCTCTCTTTTCCCCCCTCGGCTATTGTGCGAAACGGGGGGGGAAAACCCCTAAATCCAAGTTTCTCCCCATGAGAACTGTGGATTAACCCGGGAATGGGCCTTGGGGGCCCTTAACACGGGGTCCCCTTAAAGGGGGCCAAAAAAAACCCGGGAAAAGAAAATACGCCCAAAAAAAGGCCCGTGTGGGAAAAGGGGGCCCAAAAAAGGGGTTTGGTCCAGGGAAATCCCTGTCAATGAAGGGAAAGTTTTTACACAGCATGGTTTTTACCGGTTTTGGATTTTTTAAAACCATCCCATCGAACTCAATAGAAAAAACTTGGGCCCGTCAGATTTTAAAAAACCCAATTGGGGGGGTTTCTTTCAAGGGTTTTTTTTTCCCTTTGGGAAATTAACCCCCTTTAAAGGGGTTAAAAAAGGAAAAGGGAAAGGCTGGTCTATGGACTTGTGGAGTGTTCTCTATAAAGTAACAATTCTGGAACATCTCCTATAACTCTGTCCCTTGGGGCCCCCTTTTCCCTGTTTTTTTCTCCTAGAAATATATAACGTAATCTGTCAAGCCCCGGGTGTTTCCAAAATTCCCGAATTTTAGGGGAACCCCCCCCCTTTAAACTGACCCTGCCAAAACCCCCTCCGGGGCCCCCCACCCGATTTAAAGAAAAAACCTGTGACCCCCGTTTTTTTCCCCCCTGGCTGAAGGACAAACAAGGTAGTGTTTAAAGGGAAAGCTGTTTCCATTTCTGGGGTCCCTTATTCTGTAAGAAGCCCGTATTTTTCGTGGAATTTTAAAAGCTCAAATCTGCAGTTTTTCAGCCCCAAAAAGTAATTTATTCCCAAGATTTCCCTTTAGAGGGGTTCAGTTTTTTCCAAAAACCCCCCAATCGGAAAAGGGGTAGCCCCCCCCCCAAACTCCCAAATTGGGCAAACCTATTACCCCTTTTAGTAGGTTTAAAAAAGCCGAAAGAACTCCGGTTGGGGGGGAGCCCACCTTTTGGGGGACTAACCCCCTGCTCATGAAATTTAAATTTTAGCATTTAAAAAGCTCTTAAAAATTGTTTTCTTACGAATAGAGGGGGCACCCGTGCTGGGGGCCCAAAAAGGGCCCGACACTAAACTTTGTGCTTGGGCCCGGGAAGGGGGGCCCCAAACCCTATGTGACAGGGTTTCCCCTTTAACACCCATTTTGTCAGATTTAGTAATAACATTTCTAGGAAATAACAGAGGAACCCCACCCAACAAAAGATAAAAGAGAAGAAAAGCCCCAGGGAATTTTTTTTCCCCAGGAAATACAAGGATTTACCCAAACCTTTTTCCAAACCCCATAAGTCCTCTTCAACCCCATAAGGACCAAACAATAGTCACATTACAAGAGCCGCACCTTTTATTTTTCTGTTGACATAGCCACATGAGGGGGAGGACCAGTTTAGTTTCTTAATGTCGTCAATTTGGGGTACACGTAACTTACTAACTATTTAAGGGAGGACTGGAAAGAAAACAGCAACTCCAAAAACCAAATTTTATTTTTAAAATTTTTAAAATTTTCCCCATTGGAAACCCAAACTGCATAAACTTTTATCTGTAGCCCCAAATTTCGATTATTGGGAATTTCCGTTTTTGGTACTAAGACTTTTCTATTCTTTAGAAGAAAATTTAAAAAAAAATGTTTTTTTTCACCCCTGAAGAGATAAAAAACATGATAATTTTATAGTTGTGGCCATTAAAGGAGTGTATAAGCTCGTTTGTCTGTCGGGCATGATTAAAAATAAAAGGAAAGGAAAACATCTCACCTCCCAGAACGCTGGGCCCCCTTTTATCCCGGGGAGTAAAAGTTTAAAAAATTTTTTGTTTACACTTTCACCAATCACAGGACCCCAACGTTTTTGTGCACGTACCCTGTGGGGGCCCATGACGGGCCCCCACCTGTCCCCGTGAACAAAGACCCTTTCCCCCTTTTATTACCAAGGGTGAATGGGGACAAAAAGCGTCCGGGAAAGGGTGTGTTTCCCCTTTTATTTTTACGGTTTTCATGCCAAAACAAACAAGCTTTTTTCAACTCCCACAAAAACCCTTAAAAGGCTTTCAGTAATTTGGTTTAAATTTTATTAACTTTTTCCATAGATGGGGATTTTCTATTTCTACTTTTTCATTTTCTTTGTCTTTCTTAAACTTTTTTAAATTATTTTTTAGCTCCATTAAAATAAAGCAATCATTTTGAAAGCCATAAAATACAAAACCCCTTTCTTAATGTATTTATTAAAAACCCCCTGTCATCTAAGGGTATGTTCACATGGCGTTTGTTAAATCGGACCCCAATACATATTTAGCAATGTTCAAGTGTGATTACATTGATTTTAATGAAAAATACATATACATACATAACAGACGATACGTGTTTTACATACGTTTTTGCATTGCGTAAAACGGATGCATTCAAAGAAGTTATGTCAATTCTTGATCTGTTTTAAAAAAGCAAATTTTAAAACCCCGAAGGGAAAATGAAAGGGGGAAGTTTCTGCAGGCCAAAAAACGTATCCAAATACGTACCACACTGTGTGGTAAGTTTTTGGATGCATTTTACGTATTGCAAAAACGTATCCAAGAGGCCGTGTGAACATACCCTAAAACTGCCAAGCATCCTCTCTCTGGCAAAGGCCTAACAGACACACAAAAACCTTCAACAGGTCCCCAGCTACCATTTAAAACCAATGGCTCCCTGGGAACACATTGTAAGTGGAGGGGGGGGGGGGGTCAATGAGGTAAGAAAGGGAACCACCTCCCTAAAACCACTTACTTGCAATGCTCACTATATACTGCAGAATCTAAAGGGTTAAATAGCTCAGGTGTCTGTCCACTCTGTGCCAGGCTCCTCTCCGTCATCAGGTCCCAGAGCCCCTGCTTCATCCAGCTCAGGGCACTGATGCCAGCTATTGACCATGCCATTACTATGTCCAATGCTTGCTGCACATTTATAGGTCTGTAGCTTTCAATCACATAAATATGTTTGAGTTAAAGCTCCATTGATTAAAAAAAAGCCTGATGTTACCATTTCCCTACTGTAAATTTGACTGTACTAATTCATGTACATGACCTATTGATAAAGGAGTCTGAAGGCTGTCCCGATCAGAACTTGTAAGCTTAAAAAACTCCTCATCTCCCTCCCTTCACCCACATTTCCCTACCCTGTGTCTTGGACATGTCTTTTTTAACCGTACTAAGTAAGGCGAGCAAGGACAGCTATTGACCCACACATGCACATACATAGACATACTAGCGGAGAGGTGCTAGGAGGCGTTCACACATCGCAACTAGACTGCGTTTTTATTTATATCGTTTTCCAAAATGGCAGCAAACAGTGCAAGTTATTCAAACTGCCACATCTGGCTGGACTCTCATCTACCCTGTTATTTCCGGCTCGGTCATTGGAGGGTCTAGTGAAAATAACGGTGGTGCTGGATCTAGGCCCCAAAGACGGCCAATGTGACTATAATAAGGCCTGGTAAATTTCCATCATGGGGCTGTTTGTATGTAATCTGCGATGGAGGCTTCAGATGTGAATGGAACCCTAAGCATGATGTATTTTCCATGGGCTTCCAGACACGATTGCCCAGGTTACTTTATAGTGGCTGCTGAAGTGAAGAGAGTCTAAACCGCTTGCTAAAGCGCAGAGTAAATTCAGGAGTGAAATCCACATTGTTTGCTTATTGTGGTTGGATGTAGAGGTGTTTCTCAGATTTGGTTTTATAGGCTGGTTGCCGTTAGTAATTCAGGTCTAGTGGCTGCGGCCGTTTCAGCTTTAAAATCCACATGCAATACATGTAAAAAAGTGTTTTGGCGCTTACTGCATGAGAATTTCACCCAATTAACATCAATAGTAAATTCCCACACTGATTCCATGTGGAATGGGCTGTGGAGTCAGAGCCGTTATAAAATGGTCCAACTCCCCAAATATAGAATACTGCTCCCATGTCTTCAGTTGCATCAGATGAGGAAGTATTTGAATAACATGGAGCAGGCAAAGCATTAGCATAGGGGAAAAGATTCTGCTCCCACAGCAAGCAGATTGACCAGATTTCAGCACAATTTTTCACTTGTTCTCAAAGAAGTAGAAGAGTTCAAACATTCATCAATACTGACTGTGGCTGAGGAAATTCCTTTATACCCTGACGTTGTAAGAGATGTTACCCCTGTGGTCACCCAACCCAAGTTAGTGTAGAGAGGCCGTTCTCTAGCCTGGAAATAATGAAATCGTCTATGAAGGAGGATCTGATGGAGGCAATACTATTTCTCAGAACAAATTCATAGACTCAACAAATACTGTTATTCAGGATGCAGCGTTTTACATACTTACAATTTATTAAAGTTTTTTGTCTTCTAAAATTGTGTCCAATAGCTTATTGTATCATAAGGTAATAAAAGCCTGATGTTACCATTTACTACAGAAAAGTTAGCACTTAAACATGTACCATGTAGAAGGGAGTTTGAGCTTTGGCTTACCAACCTCACAGCCCTGTGGAATACGACCATAGATGAGCAGATTCTTCTGGCTGCACATCAGTGTTATAGACCACGGGCTGACGATACACATTATATGAACTACAACAAAATTTTTTCTATAAAGGGCAAGGGGAATTTTCCCCATTTTTTTCCCGCTTTCAAAAAAGGGATTTCAAGGACGGAACCCGGAATGGAACCCGGATTACCCCAAAGGATCACCCCTCGGGGAAAAACACGACCCCCCACCAACCCAACACACCCGGGGAAAGGGGCCCAATTTTTCCCCCAGCCACCCCCCAATACCCGGACCACCCCAAATTCCCCCCCCCCCCCCCTTTGCCCGGGCCCGGGGGCCCCAACCCCGGGTCAACCCCAAATTTCCCCCCCCCCCCTTCTTTGGGCCCACGGCCCAACCCCCTGGAAAAACCACCAATTCCCCCCCCCCCCCCCTTCGTCCGGCAGGCCCCCAACCCTGGAAACCCCCAAAATTTCCCCCCCCCCCCTTCGTCCGGCACGGCCCCAAACCCCGGGACCACACCAATTTCCCCCCCCCCCCCTTGTCCGGCACGGCCCAAACCACCCGGGGACCCCCAACTCTCCCTCCCCCCCCCCTTCGTCCGGCCCGGGCCCCAAAACCCCCCCTGGCCACCCCAATCTCCCTCCCTCCCCCCCCCCCTCGGCCCGGCCCCAAACCCGGGGAACCACCCCAAAATCCCCCCCCCCTCCGGCCCGGGCCCCCAACCCCCGGGAAACCCACACCAACTCCCCTCCCCCCCCCCGGGCAGGCCCCCAACACCCTGGACCACACCAACTCGCCTCCCCCCTGGGAGGGCCCAAAAACCCCCGGGGACCACCCCAACTCCCCCCCCCCCTCGGAGGGCCCCCAAAACCCCCTGGACCACCCCAACTCCCCCTCCCCCCCCCGGCACGGCCCAACCCCTTTGGACCCACCAACTCCCCCCCCCCTCCTCCGGCACGGCCCCCAGACCCTGGACCACCCCCAAGCCCCCCACCCCCCCCCCGGCCCGGCCCCAAAACCCCCCCTGGACCACAAAAAACCCCCCCTTTCCCCTCCCCCGGGCCCCGGGCCCCCAAAAACCCTGGACACCAACCTTTTCCCTCCCTCCCCCGGACGGCCCCAACCCTGGCCACCCCCAAATCCCCCCCCCCCCTTCCGGCCCGGCCCAAACCCCTTGGACCACCCCAACTCCCCCCCCCCTCCTCCGGCACGGCCCCAACACCCTGGACCACCCAATCCCTCCCTCTCCGGCACGGCCCCAACCCCGGGGACCACCAATCCCCCCCCTCCCCCCGGCACGGCCCAAAAAAACCCGGGGACCACCCCAAAAAACCCCCCCTCCCCTCCTCCGGACGGCCCCAAAAACCCTGGCCCAAAACCCCCAAAATCCCCTCCCTCCTCGGCACGGCCCCCAACCCCCTGGACCACCCAACCCCCCCTCCCCCCCGGGCCCCGGCCCCCAACCCCCTGGACCCCCCAAAACCCCTTTCCCCCTCCGGCCCGGCCCCAAACCCTGGACCCACCCCAACTCCCCCCCCTTTCCCCGGCCCCGGCCCCAACCCCGGGCCCCCACACCAAACCCCCCTCCCCTCCCCCGGGCAGGGCCCCAAACCCCCTGGCCCACACCAACTCCCCCCATCCCCCGGCAGGGCCCCCCAACACCCTGGACCCACCAATCCCCCCCCCCTCCTCGGAAGGGCCCAAACCCTGGCCACCCCCAACTCCCCCCACCTCCCCCCGGCCCCGGCCCCAACCCCTGGACACACCCAAACCCCCCCTCCTCCTCCTCCGGCACGGCCCCAATACCCTGGACCACACCAGCTCCCCCCTCCCACCCCCGGGCCAGGGCCCCCCAACCCCGGCCCACCCCCAATCCCCCCTCCCCTCCTGGCAGGGCCCCAAACCCCTGGCCCAACCCCAATCCCCCTCCCCTCCCCCGGCCGGCCCCCAAAAAACCCGGGCCCACCCAAAATCCCCCCCCCCTCCGGCAGGGCCCCCAAAAACCGGGAAACCCCCCAAAAAACCTCCCCCTCCCCTCCCCCGGGCAGGGCCCCCAAAAACCCGGAAACACCAAACTCCCCCCCCCCTTCCCCCGGGCCCAGGGCCCCCAACCCCCTGGACCCAAAAACCCCCCTTCCCCCCCCCCGGCAGGGCCCCCAAAACCCCTTGGCCCAAAAAAAATCCCCCCCCCTTTCCTCCGGCACGGCCCCAAAACCCTGGACCACACCAACTCCCCCTCCCCTCCACCGGCAGGGGCCCCAACCCCGGGCCACCCCAACTCCCCCTCCCTCCCCCGGCAGGCCCCCAAACACCTGGACCCCCCCAAAACTCCCCTCCCTCCCCCGGCAGGGCCCCAAAACACCCTGGACCACCCCCAAAAACTCCCCCCCCTTTCCCCCGGGGCAGGGCCCCCAAACCCACCCGGGCCACACCAATCCCCTCCCCCTCGGCCCGGCCCCCAACCCCCCTGGCCCCACACCAAACCCCCCCCCTCCCCCGGACGGCCCCAACCCCCTTGGGACCACACCAATTTCCCCCTCCCCCCCTCCGGCACGGCCCAACCCCCTTGGACCACCCCAAACTCCCCCCCCTCCTCCGGCAGGGCCCCCAACCCCCTGGACCCCCCCAAACTCCCCCCCCCCTCCCCCGGGAACGGCCCCAACCCCCTGGCCACCCCAACATCCCCCCCTCCTCCTCCGGCACGGCCCCAATACCCTGGACCAAAACCAAAAACCCCCCCCCCTCCTCCGGCAGGGCCCCCAACCCCCGGGAAAAAAAACCCCCAAAAATCCCCCCCCCTTTCCTCCGGCAGGGCCCCCAAAACCCCCTGGCAACACCAACCCCCCTCCCTCCCCCGGGCCGGCCCAAACCTGGCCCACCCCAATTTCCCCTCCCCTCCCCCGGCGGCCCCAACCCCCCTGGACCACAAAAATCCCCCTCCCCTCCCCCGGCACGGCCCCCACCCTGGCCACCCCCACCCCCCCTCCCCCCTTTCCGGCAGGGCCCCCAAACACCCTGGACACCCAATCCCCCCCCCTCCCCCGGAAGGGCCCCCAAAAACCCTGGACCACACCAACTCCCCCCCCCCCTCCCCCGGGCACCCCCCAACCCCTGGACCACCCAAACTCCCCTTCCCCCCCTCCGGCCCGGCCCCAACCCCCGGCCCACCCAAATCCCCCCCCCTTTCCTTTCCGGCCGGCCCCAACAGGGGCCCAAACCAACCCCCCCCTCCCCTCCCCCGGGCACGGCCAACCCCCTGGACCACCCCAAATCCCCCCCCCTCCTCCGGCAGGGCCCCCAAACACCGGGGCCCACCAACTCCCCTCCCCCCTCCGGCCGGCCCCAACACCCGGCCACACCAACCCCCTCCCCCCCCCGGGGGGCAAGGGCCCCCAAAAACCCCCTGGCCCCACACCAAACCCCCCTCCCCTCCCCCGGCAGGGGCCCAAAAAACCCGGCCCACACCAACTCCCCCTCCCCGCCTCCGGCCCGGCCCCCACCCCCAGGGCCCCCCCAAAACTCCCCCCCTCCCCCGGGCACCGCCCCCAAAAACCCTGGACCCACCAACTCCCCTCCCTCCTCCGGCCCGGCCCCAATACCCTGGACACACCAACTCCCCTCCCCTCCCCCGGCCCCGGGCCCCAAAACCCCCTGGCCCACCCCAAACCCCCCCTCCCCCCTCCGGCACGGCCCCCAAAAACCCTGGCCCACACAACCCCCCCTCCCCTTCCTCGGCAGGGCCCCCAAAAACCCCCCTGGCCCACCCCAAAACCCCCCTCCCCCCCCCGGCACGGCCCCAAAAACCTGGACCCCCCCAAATTCCCCCTTTCCCCCTCCCCCGGCCGGCCCAACACCGGGACCACCCCAAACTCCCCCCCCCCTCTCCGGCCGGCCCCAAAACCCCCTGGCCCCCACCAATCCCCCTCCCCTCCCCCGGCCCCGGGCCCCAACCCCCGGGGACCACCCAACTCCCCCCCCTCCTCCGGCAGGGCCCCAAACACCCTGGCCCAACCCCAAACTCCCCCCCCCCTTTCCTCCGGCAGGGCCCCCAAACCCCGGGGAACCACACCAACCCCCCCCTCCCTCCTCCGGCAGGGCCCAACCCCCTTTGGACCAAAACCAACCCCCCCCTCCCCTCCGGGGGGCGGGGCCCCCAAACACCCCTGGACCCCCCCAAACGCCCCCCCCCCTTTCCCCCGGGCAGGCCCCCAAAACCCCCTGGCCCCCACACCAAGCCCCCCCTCCACCGGCACGGCCCAAACACCCTGGACCACCCCAACGCCCCCCCCCTTCCCCCGGGCCCGGGCCCCCAAAACCCCCTGGACCCCCCAAACCCCCCCTCCCCCCCCCGGCAGGGGCCCCAACACCGGGGACCAAAACCAACGCCCCCCCCTCCCCGGCAGGGCCCCCAACACCGGACCACCCCCAACCCCCCTCCCCTCCCCCGGCCGGCCCCAACACCCGGACCCACCAACGCCCCCCCCCCCCTCCCCCGGGCAGGGCCCCAAAACCCCCCTGGACCACACCAACTCCCCGTCCCCTCCCCCCGGCACGCCCCCAACCCCCCTGGACCCCACCAACCCCCCCCTCCACCCCCCGGGCCCAGGGCCCCCAACACCCGGGAAACCCCAAAAAACGCCCCCCCTCCTCCTCCGGCACGGCCCCAACACCCTGGACCACACCAACGCCCCCTCCCCTCCTCCGGCACGGCCCCCACACCCGGGAAACCACACAACGCCCCCCCCCCTCCGGCCGGCCCCAACCCCGGGGACCCACCAAACGCCCCCCCCCCTTCCGGCAGGGCCCCCAACCCCCTGGACCCCCCAAGCCCCCTTTTCCCCCCTTCCCCCGGCCCCCGGCCCATCACCTGGCCCCAAAACCAACGCCCCCCCCCTCCTCCGGACGGCCCCAAAACCTGGACCCCCCCAAAACCCCCCTCCCCCCCTTTCCCGGAAAGGCCCAACCCCCTGGACCACCCCAACCCCACCCCCCTCCTCCGGCAGGGCCCCCAACCCCAACCCCTGGACCACACCAACGCCCCCCCCTCCCCCGGGCCCCGGGCCCCAACACCCTGGACCACACCAACTCCCCCGCCCCCCCCCCCGCGCGGCCCCCACACCCGGGGGACCCCCCAACGCCCCCCCCCTTTCCCCCGGCAGGGCCCCCAACCCCCCTGGACCACACCAACGCCCCCTCCCCTCCTCCGGCACGGCCCCAACACCCTGGCCCAAACCCCAAACGCCCCCCCTCCCCCGGGCCCAGGGGCCCAACCCCCTGGCCCACCCCAAACCCCCCTCCCCCCTTTCCGGCACGGCCCCAACACCCGGAAACCACACCAAGCCCCCCCCCTCCTCCGGCCCCGGCCCCCAACACCGGGGACCCACCAACGCCCCCTCCCCTCCGGCAGGCCCCAAAAACCCGGACCACCCCAAACCCCCCCCCCCCTCCCCCGGCCCCGGCCCAACCCCTGGCCCAACCAGGGCCCCTCCCCCCCCCGGGCCCGGGCCCCCAAACCCTGGCCCCAAAACCAACCCCCCCCTCCCCCCCTCGGCACGGCCCAACACCCGGCCCCACACCAACTCCCCCCCCCTCCCCCGGGCAGGGCCCCCAAAAACCACCCTGGCCCACACCCACCCCCCCCCCCCTCCTCCGGCCGGCCCAACACCCGGCCCACCCCAACGCCCCTCCCTCCCCCCCGGCAGGGCCCCAACCCCCTGGGCCCCAAACCCCAAAAGCCCCCCCCCCTCCCGGACGGCCCAACCCCCGGGCCACACCAACTCCCCCTCCCCTCCCCCGGAAGGGGCCCCAACCCCCGGGGACCACCAACGCCCCCTCCCCCCCTCCGGAACGGCCCCAAAAACCCTGGACCACACACAATTGATCCCCCCCCCCCTCCGGCAGGGCCCCCAAACCCCCCGGGCCAAACCCCAACTCCCCCCCCCTCCCCCGGGCCCCGGGCCCCCAACACCCGGGCCCCACCCCAAAAAACCCCCCTCCCCTCCGGCACGGCCCCAATCCCCTGGACCAACCAACTCCCCCCCCCTCCCCCGGCAGGGCCCCCCAACACCTGGCCCACCCAAACTCCCCTCCCTCCTCGGCACGGCCCAAAACCCTGGACCCCCAACCAATTTCCCCCTCCCCCCTCCCCCCACGGCCCAACCCCCTGGACCCCCCCAAATCCCCTCCCCTCCTCCGGCAGGCCCCCAAAACACCCGGAAACCCCCAACGCCCCCTCCCCCCCTCCGGCACGGCCCCAACACCCGGCCAAAACCAACTCCCCCTCCCCCCCTTTCCGGCCCCCCCCCAACACCCTGGACCACCCCAACTCCCCCCCCTCCCCCGGGCCCAGGGCCCCCCCAACCCTGGACACACCCAAAAACTCCCCCCCCCCTCCCCCGGCAGGGCCCCCAAACCCCTGGACCACACCCCCTCCCCCCCCCCCTCCCCCGGAGGGCCCAAACACCCTTTGGAAAACCCCCAACCCCCCCTCCCTCCCCCGGCCGGCCCCAACCCCCCCGGGGGAAACCAAAACCAACCCCCCACCCTCCCCCGGCACCCCCCAAAACCCCCGGCCCAAACACCAACTCCCCCCCCCTCCCCCGGGGCAGGGCCCCCAAAAACCCCCTGGACCACCCCAACCCCCCTCCCTCCTCCGGCACGGCCCCAAAACCCTGGACCACCCCAAAACCTCCCCCCCCTCTCCGGAGGGCCCCCAAAACCCGGGGCCCACACCCAACCCCCCCTTTCCCCCCCCCTCCGGCGGGCCCAAAAAACACCCTGGACCACCCCCCAACTCCCCCTCCCTCCCTGGAAAGGGCCCCCAAACACCCTGGACCACACCAATCCCCCCCCCCTCTGGGGCAGGGGCCCCAACACCCTGGCCACCCCAAAATCCCCCCCCCTCCCCCGGCCGGCCCCAACACCGGGGCCCCCCCAAAACTCCCCCCCCCTTCCCCCGGCACGGCCCCAACCCCTGGCCACCCCAACCCCCCCTCCCCTCCTCCCCCGGGGCCCCAAACCCAGGACCACACCAACACCCCCCCCCTCCCCCGGCCCGGGCCCCCAAAACACCCTGGCCCACCCCAACACTCCCCTCCCCTCCTCCGGCACGGCCCAAACACCCTGGCCCCACCCCAAACCCCCCCCCACCTCCGGACGGCCCCAACACCCGGGGGACCACAAAATTTCCCCCTCCCTCCTGGCAGGGCCCCCAACCCCCTGGACCACCCCCAACTCCCCCCCCCTCCCCCCGGCAGGGCCCCCAACACCGGGGACCACCCCAAACTCCCCCCCCCCTCCCCCCGGCCGGCCCCCAACCCCCTGGACCACCCAATCCCCCCCCCCCTTTCGGCAGGGGCCCAACCCCGGGGCCCACACCAACCCCCCCCCCTCCCCCGGGGCAGGGCCCCAAACACCCGGGAACCACACCAATCCCCCCTCCTCCCCCACGGCCCCAAACCCTGGACCACCCCAAACTCCCCCCCCCCTCCCCCGGCAGGGCCCCCAAACCCCCTTGGACCACCCCCAATCCCCTCCCCTCCCCCGGGCCGGGCCCCCAACCCACCCGGGAAACCACAAAAACCCCCCCTCCCCTCCTCCGGCACGGCCCCAATACCCTGGACCACACCAGCTCCCCCTCCCCTCCTCCGGCACGGCCCCCAAAACCCCCCCTTGGCCACCCCAACCCCCCCTCCCCCCCTTTCCGGGCAGGGCCCCCAACACCCGGGGCCCAACCCCAAACCCCCCCTCCCCTCCTGGGCCCGGGCCCCCAACCCCCTTTGGGCCCAAAACCAACCCCCCCCCCCTCCCTCCGGCACGGCCCAACCCCCCTGGCCCCCACCAACCCCCCTCCCTCCCCCGGCCGGGCCCCCAAAACCCCTGGCCCCCAACTCCCCCCCCCCTCCCCGGGCCCACGGCCCCAAAACCCCCGGACCACACCAACTCCCCCTCCCCTCCTCCGGCAGGGCCCCCAAACCCCCGGGGCCCAAAACAAAACTCCCCTCCCCCCCTCCGGCAGGGCCCCCAACCCCCTGGCCCACACCAACTCCCCCCCCCTCCCCCGGGGCAGGGCCCCCAACACCCTGGACCACACCAACTCCCCCTCCCCACCTCCGGCACGGCCCCAACACCCTGGACCACACCAAGCCCCCTCCCCCTCCGGCACGGCCCCCAACACCCTGGTCCAAAAAAAAACTCCCCTCCCCCCCCCGGGCACGGCCCCAACACCCTGGACACCCAACTCCCCCTCCCCCCCGGAGGGCCCCCAACCCCCCTTTGGAAACCACACCAACGCCCCCTCCCCTCCTCCGGCACGGCCCCCACCCCCGGGCCCACACCAACGCCCCCACCCCACCGCCGGCCCGGCCCCCACCCCCCGGACCACACCCACTCTCCCCCCCCCCTCCTCCGGCACGGCCCCCAAAACCCCTGGCCAAAACCAAAACTCCCCCCCCTTTCCTCCGGAGGGCCCCAACACCCTGGACCACACCAACGCCCCCTCCCCTCCTCCGGCACGGCCCCCAAAACCATGGACCCCCCCAAAACCTCCCCCCCCCCCGGCAGGGCCCCAAAAAACCCTAAACCACCCAACTCCCCCCCCCCTCCTCGGGCAGGGCCCCAAAAAACCCCCTTGGCCCCCAACAAACTCCCCCTCCCCTCCTCCGGCACGGCCCCAACACCCTGGACACTCCCCCTCCCCTCCTCCGGCACGGCCCCAACACCCTGGACCACACCAACTCCCCCTCCCCTCCTCCGGCACGGCCCCAACACCCTGGACCACACCAACTCCCCCTCCCCTCCTCCGGCACGGCCCCAATACCCTGGACCACACCAACTCCCCCTCCCCTCCTCCGGCACGGCCCCAATACCCTGGACCACACCAATTTCCCCCTCCCCTCCCCGGCCCGGGCCCCCAACACCCTGGACCACCCAAAACTCCCCCCCCCCTCCCCCGGGCCCGGGCCCAACCCCCTGGCCCAACACCAACTCCCCCCCCCCCCCCGGCCCGGGCCCCACCCCCGGGCCCCACCCAACTCCCCCCCCCCTCCCCCGGCAGGGCCCCCAAACCTGGACCACACCAAACTCCCCCTCCCCTCCCCCGGGAGGGCCCCAACACCCGGGAAACCCCCACCAATCCCCCCCCTCCCGGCAGGGCCCCCAAACACCGGGGCCCCACACCAACTCCCCCCCCCCTCCTCCGGACGGGCCCCAACCCCTGGACCCCCACCAACTCCCCCTCCCCCTCGCACGGCCCAACCCCCTGGCCACACCAACCCCCCCCCTCCCCCGGGCCCGGGGCCCCAAACCCCCCTGGCCCAACCCCAAACTCCCCCCCCCCTCCCCCGGAAAAGGGGCCCCCAACCCCCTGGAAAAACCCAATCCCCCTCCCCTCCGCCGGCACGGCCCCAATACCCTGGACCACCCCAACACTCCCCTCCCCCCCTCCGGCACAGGCCCCCCAAAAACCCTGGCCCACACAAAACCCCCCCCCCTCCTCCCGAAAACGGCCCCAATACCCTGGACCACCCCAAACTCCCCCCCCCCTTTCCTCGGCCCCGGCCCCCAACACCCTGGACCAAAACCAATCCCCCTCCCCTTCCGGCAGGGCCCCCAAAACCACCCGGGACCACACCAACTCCCACCCCCCCTGGGGCAGGGCCCCCAAAACCCACCCTGGACCACCCAAAACTCCCCTCCCCTCCCCCGGCCGGGCCCCCAACCCCGGGAAACCCCCACCAAACTCCCCCCCCCCCCCCCGGGACGGCCCCAACCCCGGGAAACCACCAACCCCCCCTTTCCCCTTTTTTTTTCCGGCACGGCCCCAACACCCTGGACCACACCAACTCGCCTCCCCCTCCTCCGGCACGGCCCCAATACCCTGGACCACACCAACTCTCTCCCCCCCCCTCCGCAGGGGCCCCCACCCGGGGGACCCACCAACCCCCCCCCCCCTCCTCCGCCCCGGCCACAACCCCCTGGACCCCACCACCTCCCCCTCCCCCCCTCCGGCAGGGCCCCCAAACCCACCCGGGAACCACCCCCAATCCCCCCCCTCCCCCGGGCAGGGCCCAAAACCCCCCCTGGCCCACACCAACTCCCCCTCCCCTCCCCCGGCACGGCCCCCAAACCCCTTTGGCCACACCAAACCCCCCCCCCCTCCCCCGGGAAAGGGCCCCCAACACCCGGGGACCACACCAACTCCCCCTCCCCTCCTCCGGCACGGCCCCCAATACCCTGGACCCCCCAAAAACCCCCTTCCCCTCCCCGGCAGGGCCCCCAACACACTGGACCACCCCAAAATCCCCTCCCCCCTTCCGGCAGGGGGCCCAAACACCTGGCCCACACCAAACCTCCCCTCCCCTCCCCCGGGCAGGGCCCCCACCCGGGGCCCCACCCAAACCCCCCTCCCCCCCTCCGGCACGGCCCCAAAAACCCTGGACCCAAATCCCCTCCCCCCCTTTCCGGCACGGCCCAACCCCCTTTGGCCCACCAACCCCCCCTTTCCCCTCCGCCGGCACGGCCCCAAGCCCCTGGACCACACCAACACTCGCCTCCCCCCCCCTCCTCCGGAAAGGCCTAAAAACCCCCCTGGACCACACCAACGCCCCCCCCCCTCCCCCGGCACGGCCCCAAAACCCGGGCCCCCACCAACTCCCCCCTCCCCTCCTCCGGCACGGCCCCAAAAACCCGGGGGCCCAAACCACCAACTCCCCCTCCCCTCCCCCGGGGCCGGGCCCCCAACCCCTGGAAAAAACCCAACTCCCCCTCCCTCCCCCCGGCCCCGGCCCCAACCCCCTGGAAAAAACCCCAACTCCCCCTCCCCTCCCCCGGGCCCAGGGCCCCAAAAACCCCCTGGGACCAAAACCAACTCCCCTTTCCCCCCTCCGGCCCCGGCCCCCAAACAACCTGGACCCCCCCCCAATCCCCTCCCCTCCTCCGGCACGGCCCCAATACCCTGGACCAACCAGCTCCCCCCCCCTCCCCCGGGCCCAGGCCCCAAACCCCTGGCCCAAACCAACTCCCCCCCCCCTCCCCCGGGCAGGGCCCCCAAACCCCCTTGGCCCAACCAACTCCCCCTCCCCTCCACCGGCACGGCCCCCAACCCCCTGGACCCCCCCAAAACTTCCCCCCCCTCCCCCGGCAGGGCCCCCAAACCCCCGGGGGCCCACACCAATTTCCCCCTCCCCTCCTCCGGCAGGGGCCCCAAACCCTGGACCCCCCAACTCTCCCTCCCCCCCCCCGGCACGGCCCCCCAACACCCTGGCCCAAACCCAAAACTTCCCCCCCCTCCCCCGGCACGGCCCAAAAAACCCGGGCCCACACCAACTCCCCCTCCCCCTCCCCCCTGGGCCCCCAAAAACCCCCTGGACCACCCAACTCTCCCCCCCCTTTCCCCCGGGCAGGGCCCCCAAAACCACCCTGGCCCCAACCCCAACTCTCCCTCCCCTCCTCCCGGCACGGCCCAAATACCCGGGGACCACCCCAACTCTCCCCCCCCCTCCCCCGGGCCGGCCCCAAAATCCCCGGGGACCCCCACCAACTCTCCCTCCCCTCCTCCGGCACGGCCCCAATACCCTGGACCGCACCAACTCTCCCTCGCCCCCCTCCTCCTCCGGCACGGCCCCAATACCCTGGACCGCACCAACTCTCCCTCCCCTCCTCCGGCACGGCCCCCCAAACCCCCGGGGGACCACACCAACTCTCCCTCCCCACCCCCGGTACGGCCCCAATACCCTGGACCACACCACCTCTCCCCCCCCCCTCCTCCGGCACGGCCCCAATACCCTGGACCACACCAACACTCGCCTCCCCCCCTCCTCCCCCGGGCCCGGGCCCCAAAAACCCCTGGCCCACCCAACCCTCGCCTCCCCCCTCTCCCCGGCCGGCCCCAATCCCCTGGCCACCCCAAAACACTCCCCTCCCCCCTCCCTCCGGCAGGGGCCCCAATCCTGGACCCCCAATCGCCTCCCCCTCCTCCGGCACGGCCCCAATACCCTGGACCACACCAAATTTTCCCCCCCCCCCTCCCCCCCCCCGGCAGGGCCCCAAAAACCCCTGGACCCCCCCAAAACCTCCCCTTTCCCCCCCCCTCCCCCCGGCAGGGGCCCCAATCCCCTTTTTTTTCCACCCCCCAACATTTGCCTCCCCCCTCCTCCTCCGGCCCCCCCCCCAAAATCCCCGGGAAACCAAAACCCAAAACATCTCCTCCCCCCCCCCTTTCCTCCGGCCCCGGCCCCCAATACCCGGGGCCC